>CAIGRP010088636.1:0-21849 GCA_903798385.1 Fraxinus cuspidata
TTTTTTTTTTTATTATTTATTTCCGAATTTTGTTAGGGTTTTACTATTTAAAGCATTGTAAGCCCTTTGAGGCCGCAGTTTATTGAATTGAATATTAGTTTCTCGTGAGTTTTCTCATCTTTGTGAGATTGTTCATCTTTCCTATAACCTTCCGCTACGTCAGTTTGGTAACACGATTAATATAGAGAGGTTTTATTGATATCCAAAAACAGCTAAGCATTAACGGTTGATATATGATTGGATGACAAAACAAATGAATGTTTATACGTTCTTATCATAATTAATTTACCAATTCAGATACAAAAAAAAAATTGGATTAGGAACTTTTCGAGGCAGGTGGGGACAATCTCATTTCTAGCTCCATTTACTTATTTATTTATTTTTATTTTTAAATACCCTTTAATTTAACATAAAAAAAAAACTAATAAAAATAAAAGTCAGGACAAGGTGCAACGGTTTCTTGGCAAGATGGACATTTTCCATGAAACGACCCAAATTTTTAATATTTAAATCGTTACTAAAAGTTTCATTTTTTCTTAAAAAATTACTTGCAATAAATATAAAATTATGTAACGTTAGTTTACTCATTATTATATAAAATAATTCTATATTCTGAAAAAAACAATGACTTTTCTATGCCATATCTTATTCATTTCGTAATTAAATAAATATTTCCAATATCATAACATGAAATTTTTTTGGTTCCACCAATATTAAATAAATATATGGGAAAAAATAGCCAAAAAAAAATATTCCAAACCCTAAATAGAAAATCCACATAATAATAAAACTAAAGCAAATATTGAAAATAAAATCTATAGACACGTTACACCGGATTTAAATAATTAAGTCCAATGAATTCAAGCACAACGACTGCACCTCATTGCCCGCCATCTAACGATCCGTTCTAATATCTGAGAAGTCAAAAAATGGTGAGTACATGAGAATACTCAGTAGGACACTAATATTTTGTGCAATTCTGAATAAAAATATTAAATCGCGGCAAAAATATCATACCGTTATATCATATCTTTAGAAATCGGTAAGAGCACAATGAATATAATTTCTTTGATACCGGATTGCCATAACCTACATATCATATCATATCAAAACTTTCATTAGCATAACACTTATCAATATGAAGATTGAAATTAAACAAGACAAATCATTTGTACTTCGTAATCCTACCTGGATTGATCAATCAAATATTGAAAACAAAAAAATTGAGAGAGAGAGAAAGAAAGAGAAAGCATGTTTCCAATTTTTATTTTCTGCCTACTACTGCTGTTGTGTGTATATGTATATTCTGATATGGGAATAAAGACATAAATGCATAGTATTTAAGTTTTAAAAAAAGGACAATTGATTTTTTGGTAGAATAGAGTTACATAGAGCCGTGTACCATCATGAAAAGGTCGCTATCAAGAATATTCTACTTCATCGTTATCTCATCCAACAAAAAAACAAACCTCCTTATCTTTACCTCACTCTACACGTGGCTCCTACCTATTTCAAACCCATTTTTTAATTTATCAAATCCAATTAATAACAATTTATTTAAACTTCAATAACTTAGGCTTCGCTTTCAAAGTCAATTTTTCAATTTTTTTCAAAAAACTAGTGTGATGCCCTGCGCTACATGTGTTGAATATGTAATTAGGTAAATAATAGAATTGATATGGTAGTAAAATTTTGTTGGAGAAGGAAGAGCTCAAATGTATAATAATTAGAAGAGAGTAAAAATAGGGAAGTTCAATCCTGTGGACGTCAAGAAGATGTCTCTGAAGACAAAAATCTATCTATGATTCCAGAAACAAATTTAGAAACGTTACTTTTAGGTCTCAGTTCGACTGGTCGACTATGGATTTTGATGCCCGGAACAGGCTTGTAGCTCGGGCCACTAGGCACTCTTCTACCTGCTTTCCTAAGAGCCTCAGACACTTTCCCAGCATCTGGATCAAAGAGGTGCCAAATCTGTTGAAGAAACAAGTAATGGAAATGTGTGAAATAATGAGTTAGTTTAGTTTAGACTAAAAATTTAAGCTGTATTATGTGTTCTGGAATATTAGAAAATGTAATTCTAGTACAAATAGATTATGTATGAAGAACTATATGTGCGCTCTTGAACTTCCTGAACTAAGCGTCAAAACAGAATGCTTTTTTTTTTTTTTTTTTATCCATTTTATTATCAACAACACTAGTATTCAACATATATGTCAAAATTCAATTCTGCCTATCGAATAAACCCGGAACTTTGAGCCTCTATTTCACTTCACCCAACAACTAAGAACCAATTATTTCCTACAAAAGAAAGAACCTCTCTAGCTAGCACGCGCTTGAAACCTAGTTAAGGTTAATAAGTATAGAGAGAAAACCAGTGTCGACTGGAATAATTATTAAACAACGGATAGAATTATGGGACTTTTCTCGGTGATGGCAAAGCATTTGGGTATGTGAAACAAAATCAGATGACGGTCAGTACTCATTATTTCGCTGCCAAATAAAAATTTTAATCTGAAGGTCGTAAAATTTTATACTAGTAATTAGCAGTTGATGTGGGTGAAGTAAAACAAACTCTTTTTTTCTAATGCATAGTTGTAATTCATGTGTAGTGTATAACCGTTTTTTAGCCACATTTTTTACTTGAGCTTTTTTTACCGGTTTTGGGTGGCACCGTTTATAAGGGGTTGAAAAAATCGATGCTTGTTAATTTTTTTTAACACCGATTTTGGATGTTTTAAAAACCGCACAAAATCGATGTAGTGTAATTTAGAGTGGTTTCTCAACTCACCAAATTAGCGAGTTTATGCCGTTTTTCATATTCTTTTGTAATTTTACCCTTTATTAAATAATTATTTTATCAGTCAACATATTTTCCTCAAAATTAAATTGTAAATAAAAATATATTAACTAAAAACTTAATTATAGTTTAAAAATACTTATAAGTAAAATATTACTTACAAGATAAGAAAAATCATATTATAATTAAAAACTACTTATAAGTAAAAAATCAATTTTATGTAAAAAAAAATTGTTATAAAATAAACATACTATTAATAAGACAAAAATTCACTTATAAATATAAAAAGTTACTTCTAAGCAAAAAATTCACTTAAAATTATTTAAAAGTATAAATTTACTTATAAGTAAAAAAATATTAACTCAAAATCGGTCAACTCATATACGCTCAAAATCGATCATTTAAAAAACGCTCATAACCGATACACCGAAACTCCCAAGCAGACTCTAAGTATCTCGCTCTAATTAAAGAGTCTACTTGAAACTTTGGCCTACTTGAAGCAATTTGAACAATACTAGTTTGGGAGGTGTTTATAATTGATTTAAATTATAAACAAATATAAATGGGTTGAATATAAGTGGGTAGTACTTATGGAACTTACAAAATATGTTTATGAAAAGGTAAATTTGATTAAATGTTTTTATAATTAAACAACTACAAGTTGCTACTAATGTAAGGCCATTGTATACAAATGGTCTCTATTTAAGTTTTCCCAAGTGTTCGAGCTAATCAAGTCCGACCCACAACTTAAGTGGTAAATATTTATACCCACTCCACAAAACTTGGTGAATAATAACAAAAATTCATCTCTCTATAGAAATTTATCAAAATTTCCATCTTAAATCCATTTTTAAAAGATTCAAAAGTGAGTGAGTTTAGCGCCGGAGCCAGAAATATTGTCCAATATGGACGGAATTTAATCAATGTCGGACTTTGAGTTTTCGGGGCCGAAGATGAACTTTAAATTTAGGCCCTTAAATTATAGTGCGCAATATGCATTCAAATTTTTCTTAACTAATCTAGAAACCAAAACTAATAAACCAATAAACAAAATGGAATATCAAATTTCAAGTAAAGTTCGACCATGGATTTAATAATGATAAAAATATAAAACAATATTACGACAACGTTAAAAAAGACATACTTGATAAATTTCACTTATTCCTTCTATATTCATCGCCATTGTTCAGTGCATGCATTTACTTAATGTGGTTCCGCCCCAACATTCAAATACCCTTTGTGCAACCATCACCATAGACATGTATTCCCATAGTTTGCCCTTTCGTTTCGCTCGAGGCAATTTTTTATAATAGCGGCTGTTGTCACTGCTTTCTCTACAGCCAAAATCAGATGTTGCGGTGGCTGAACCCTCACTCAAATGCCAGGAGTTGTATTATGGTTTACTTTTTGATTTTGGCTTTACGGTCGGTTACAACATCCGCCAGCCAGAATCCTCCATTTCTTATTGCTTTTAGACAAACAGCAGCGTTGGGTTGAAGAACACCAAATCTCAAGCTCGAGTATAGGCTAGTGTTTATGGAAAATTTTACCAAGAAATCCAACCTTAGATCTCTCTGAACCCAAGCCCCGAAAGAACCATGAATTCCCCAAATTTAAGCAATGATTGAGCCAAGGCTAGATCTAACTTTGCAAAGATTAAGCCAATGGATTCTGAAAGATTCCATTCACTGCCAAGTCTAGGCCAAAATTTCAGTGTAGACACTAGACTTGAGGTGGCTCCGCCCCTATGTGAGGTAAGAAATAAATTACGATTTTTAATTGGATAAAAATACTTGGCCAGGGGCCTAGCTAAGTAGCACAGTTGTTTTTTTGTTAGGTTTTAAATATTTTGTAATTGGCAATTTGTAAACAAAAAGATTGAGTTGTACCATGTTAAAAAAGTCAAGGAGTAATGTGCAAATTATTGAAAATAGAGTTATTAGGTTTAGGGTTCGAGAATAACAAAAGGAGGAAAAAGGGCTCGAATTTTGGCTAGATTGTCGCCAAGGTTTAGCTCGAGCTACAAAATCAAAAACATCGTCGTTGGACTGTCGCCCCTCCCTCGCTCGAGTGACATGCTATCGCTCGACTGTCGGTGAGCCCTCGCTCGAGCAACAATGTTGTCCGATAAAATTTTATTTCGCAATTTAAAGGCTTTTCTACCGGCCCATTACTTTTCTAACCTACCTATAAATGCCAAAAAACATCTGAACATAAATGAGAAGATTGAACATTGAGAGAGCTTCATGAGAGAGAATTCCTACATATTCATTTTTTCAACCTTCGTCCTGTGATATTGTTTTGGTGAGAATAACATTGTTTCTATAATCCAAATACCAAACTGCATTTCCTCTACATTTAGTCAGAGTTTTGAAGATCGAGGGAAGTTGACTGAAGTTCCAGTCTATGAAGAACAACGTGTTCTTTGTTGATCCACGGGAGATAGACGATTTTACAATACTAGGAGTACTTCAGGGTAGCAGATTCCACTGAGAGATTTGGCAACAGTAGCTAAGGATCGGTGTAAGGGAGCAGCTGTAAAGAGTACCGTCAGGAGATCAAATAATACGCGTCGTCTAGTCAGATAGACTGTATGTTGTTAAAATCATTTATAATGGATTGACTGGCAAAGTGCCTGGAGTTTTTCCCAGTTGGGTTTCTCTGTGATCATCATGGTATTGATTTACTGCTTTTACTTTGTTTATTAATTGATCATATAAACTGCGGTATTCAAATTTAAGACTAAAATGACTTGCATGTTCAATCATCTAGAAAACAATTAAAAAGTGACTTGTTGCTATTTAATTCGTTAGTAAATTTAAATTCNATATATATATATATATATTCCCCCCCCCCCCCCCCTCCCCTCTAAGTGTTATTAAGGTCGAACTACGAATTTTTCATTTTAAATTTATAAGCCAAAAAAATAAAAATAATAACATTTTGTGTCAAATTTTCCTAAGCGATCGAGTTAATCAAGTTTGATCCACCACTTTAATGATAAATATTTTTTATCTACTCCATAAAACTTGGCGAAAAAAGAGTAAATCCCCTTCTCTCTAAGAAATTTATCTAGGTCCATGTTCAATAAAAGTAAATGAAATTTGTGGTTGAAAAATTGTAAATACTATGAAATATTCGGTGAAGCCCCTATTTAACAACCATTACAAATTTTTTTCTTAAACTCATTTTCAACCACACATTTTCACAATAAAATATTATTATACATGTAAATCAAAAAAAATCTTATTTATCGACCATATATTTTCCAAAAAAAAAAAATTATGATTTTCAATTTATAAACTAAGAAGAAATTATGTTACCATTCAATTTACTAACTTATTGTCAAATTTTCCCGAAGTGGTCGAGCTGGTCAAGTTCGATCCACCACTTTAATGGTAAATATTTTTTAAGTAACGCTACACGTACTGAGAAAGTATCTTAGAATTAGGAGGATACTTGACACAATTTTATTTAAAATGTGTTTGATTGGCATAGAAAATATATTATAAAAAATAAAATATTTTCCTTATTTTGAGGAAAACAAAAACATACTTTCCCAAAGAAAATATTTTCCTTAAAAACAAAGAAAATTAGGTATATTTTTAAAAGTTAAAAAATATTTTTTATAGAAAAATAGAAATAAAACATTTCAAAATAAAAATTTGGATGATAAACTAACATTTTTTAAAGAAAATAAATGCAATCAAACAGTAGAAAAATAAAAGTACTTGCAAATTAGGTGTTGCAACGCGTAGCACCTTAGGATTTCTCTCATGTACATGAGGAAATAAAATATTTTCTTTATTTTGAGGAAAACAAAAACATACTCTCCAAAAGAAAATCTTTTCCTTAAAAACAAAGAAAATTAGGTATATTTTTAGAAGTTAAAAAATATTTTTTATAGAAAAATAGAAATAAAACATTTCAAAATAAAAATTTGGATGATAAACTAACATTTTTTATAGAAAATAAATGCAATCAAACAGTAAAAAAAATAAAAGTACTTGCAAATTAGGTGTTGCGTAGCACCTTAGGATTTCTCTCATGTACACGAGGAATTTTCCATATTTTTTATCCACTCCACAAAACAAACTCTATCTAGAAACGTATAAAATCTTCTTCAACCGCCCCCCAACCCACCACACACACACACACCTCTTCACATATTACCATTTTTCTTTGCTTTCACAGGAACCCTAGAATTTCCCATTAAATTATCAAATAATTCATATATTCACTTTCCATTCTCAGCAATTCTTGAAAATGATGAGGCAAGCAAGTAAGATGATTCTGGGTCAAGGGCTGCCATCCCTTTCTACGCGGGCGGTGGCCGTGGGAGCAGGTACGCCTCGGATGTACCATGAGAGGGTTGTGGATCACTACAGCAATCCGAGGAACGTCGGGTCCTTCGACAAGAATGACCCGAATGTTGGTACGGGTCTGGTGGGCGCCCCGGCCTGCGGTGACGTCATGAAGCTTCAAATCAGAGTCGATGATGAGAACGGAAAAATTGTTGATGCTTGCTTCAAGACGTTTGGCTGCGGTTCTGCAATTGCCTCCTCCTCTGTTGGTTAGTTTTCTATTTATAATACTACCATATATTTGGTTTGTGTTGAATTTTGATGCATTAATTCGGTTGTTTTTAGGAGAGAAATTTTCAGTTTTCTAAATTGTTCTTATTGAGGTGAATTTCAGGGTATTTCTTCTTATATGTGTCTCAATCATTCTTTTTGCTGATTAATCTGCTTTAATGATTTTCCGCTGCTTTATGAAACACTGTTTTGATATAAGTGATAAAGTTGAATGAAGTTGTTTCACCTTTTCTGGTTTTGTCTACTGAGTTGGTATCTGCAGTGTTATTAATATATTAGCATTGACCATTATTGATTAGAAGTTGACAATGTCATGAAAATGTGCACATGAAATAGAATACTTGTTGATTGGTTCACGCTGCCTGGATGAGTTGATGATATAGTTTTTCTTCCATTTGGTTTTCAAAAATTTTCCACTACATTTTAGCTTTTGAATCAGATAATCTCTTACTGCAATGGATACGTAATACGTTCTTCGTGCGTGATGCCTATGGAGCTTTTGGAAAGGAATCTGTATATGATATACTTGTTGTATATTTAGTGCAATGGCTCGCGAGTTTTGTGATCTAAACAGCAAAATTTCTTTATTTTTATGCCATTTATGCTTTTTTCATTTGTTATTTGCAAAGCAATTTTGCTAACACAAATGTTACATTTTCAGCTACTGAATGGGTGAAAGGGAAACAAATGGAGGAAGTCCTGTCCATTAAGAATACGTAAGTTGGATACCTTTGTTGATTCTATCTAGTACATTACCCAAATTTTGTATTTCCTTTTGGGACTTGTCTTGTAACTTAGAGCTTCTTGTGCTAGTTTTAATTACTTTATTTGTCCTTTACATTTGCCCATTTTGCAAAGTCTCCTGTAAGATTTTGTATTTTTATGCTCCTTTTGGTTTCAATTAGATTCCCTTTATTCTTAGGTGGTCTTAGCATTGCCAATCCTTTACATAGTGAAAAAAAAAATGATCTTATTTCCTGCTCTCCCCTATTTTTCTAGTTATTACTTTCACGGCTTCACTGAAATTATTGTTGTTAGTTGTTCTTTTTTAAAATTTGTAGTTTTTGTTTTGCGGTTTTTTAACCTAGTGCATTACATGTTTTATTTTTCTTTGAAATTAAAAGCTCTAAAACATACTTGTGGAAAATTGTAAATTGCAATAATCAGCAGAATCTCTCTGCTATTGTACGCAAGTCTTGAATAGATAGATGAAGCTGGGAGATAATTCTGTGGTATGACTTCATGTTACAGCAAATAGAAGATTTGAAGAATCTGGTTGGCTACAATGTATAGTGCCCTTTTTGTTGTCTCTGCTGAATTTTATATTATTTGTTTATTTATTTTTATTTTTTTTGGAGTTATGTCCCCTTTGGTTGAGAACTTTCTGAACAAGAACCCTCCGATTGCTTTTGATTTCTGTTCATATATTAAGGATCAAGAGACCTGATGTAAGAAAAAATTTGAGGATGGTATCTTCAAGGTTCCATTTTGCAGGATGTGATTTGACAAGCATAATGTGTCTGATCTGAGTGGTGAAGTTAGATAAAAGTGAAAAATATGACTGCCACAGATAGTGTAGAGAAACTGTGATATGGTTATGGTTATCTTGTTCCTTGGGTATTAATTACTGTTGCTATTTCATGGGACATTCACTTGAAAGTTTGATTGTCCCTACGAATATTTCTTGTCTATTATGAGATCTTCAGAAGCTTGTTTTGCATATTTCTATTAGGTGGTTGGCGTGGTCTATTATGCTTAAAACTATTCAATTTCCTAATAAGCTTATCCCTATTTAGTTTCAATTCTCTCTATGCCCTCAAATTCTTTTTACTCGATGATATTGACATTGTAGGGAAATTGCAAAGCATCTTTCACTTCCACCAGTGAAACTGCACTGCAGCATGCTTGCTGAAGATGCAATAAAGGCTGCTGTGAAAGATTACGAGACTAAGCGTGCAAAATCAAATTCCATCGAAGAGGCTGCACCTGTGGAGAAAGCTGCTGATGCTTGATGATGTGTTTGCGAGGACTGCCTCCATGTGATGTGACATGGAATGTGATTAAATAATGGATTGAACTTTAAATTTCCTTAAAGACCTTTCTTTTTATTTTCCTTTACTCTCTGCCTCCTTCCTGTAATCTTTTGAGAACGTATACAATTGAATGCAGATTACGGTATTTTGTGCTTTGCTTGTTAAAATGAATGTTTACTCTTTGGGCTGAATTTATTCTGGCGTTACTTTTTTTTCCCCGCTTCATACTGTGCATGAATGATGAATATGATATCTGCGTGTATGATGGAGAAAAGAATTCCTAGGACATTTAAGATTCTGAGAACGCCTTGTTTCTATTTCAGATTTCCTTGTTTGATTATTTGGAGGATCCTTGTTCTTTATGACTGGAGTACTGTTAATTGATGATTTCTTTACTCGCTTCTTCGAGATTTAGTATTCATATAAATCTCGACCCAGAAAAATTGGATGTGTTGCTGAAAGTCGAGTCTCGTGTTTCTTTGGGACTAGTTAATATGGTTTTTAAGGTTTTCTGCTAAGCATTTCAGGAAAATTTTCATTTCCCTATGTTTTTTACTGTTCTTTGAAGAATGATTTAAATGCGTTGGAGATTGCTGAGATACTTGGCAACAGGGTATACTCTGTTTTGGGGATAAATAGTTCGAGGGATGGTGGTCATAGCCAGACAATTAATGTATATGTAATTTTCTTTAAGTAACTTTTGATCCAAGTGTATCTCTATAATTTGGACATTATTTCCTATTAGTATATATTTGGGGCCTTGGGACAATGTGTCTTGGTGCTGGACATGTTAGTAATTTTTCAAATGTCTCGGTGGTCTAGGTTGCCAACGTGATTGCATTTGTGAAGGTGATATTTAGTTGTGAGCGGTTTTTTAATTTTTGTGTATGTTAATATATATTTTTATTAAATTTTTTAATGAGATTTTAATTTTAGAAACTTTTGCTATATTTATAAGACCCCCTAAAATGAAACAAATATAATTGAAAGTATGCTCTGTAGAAACTATGAAATCCACATTCTAAAAGGTTAAAGTCGACAACAACTGCAACTAAGTAAAGAGGGGTCTGGCTAGTGGTCCTCTTTCCTAATTACCATCCAAGTAAANACTTTTGCTATATTTATAAGACCCCCTAAAATGAAACAAATATAATTGAAAGTATGCTCTGTAGAAACTATGAAATTCACATTCTAAAAGGTTAAAGTCGACAACAACTGCAACTAAGTAAAGAGGGGTCTGGCTAGTGGTCCTCTTTCCTAATTACCATCCAAGTAAATTCTTAGGAAAATCAATTTTTGTACTAAAATTCAGACACTAAAATTCTAACTAGATGGTTGTCGCTCATGGAGAAAAGTAGCGAGATTGGCCACCACCGGGTGGAATTGTCAATTAAATATTTTATTCAAATTGTATCCCGGTTAAGGCAAATTTATTGCAAGAGAGATCTTTATCTTAGCCGAATAAATAGTTATGTCAAGATGTGTTCAACACTTTTTTGAAAAGTTAACAATTTTCAACTATTTTTTTAATAATTTTGTAACTTTCTTTTATTTTGTTTATTTTGCTGCATAATTGAGAGGTTGAAATTGAATTGTGCTAAAAGAAATGATTTTAGAATAGATTTTGTCAATATTTCGTAAAATTAAGAGTGAAAAGTGTAAATTATCATAAATATAATGCATGATGCTAACATGGCGAAGCATGCAACACGCCATTTGCTAACATGGTGAGGCGTGCACCATGCTGACGGCATGCACCGTTATGGTGCTTACTGCCGATAATTTATCATTTATGGACTTAAATAATATCTATTTGTTTAGAAGCATCTTATGATGGCATGGTATTATAAGGATGAATCATACAAAATGAGTACCTAGATAAAAGTGCCCTAAAAAAACTCGCACTTACCTATTTATAGTAAGTTTCTTTTTGAGATATGACTATAGATGTCAAAAAAGCTCGTTGAATCGAGTGACTTGTGGCTCAACTTGGGAAAAACCCGAGCCGAGCCTACTCGTGCTTGGGACCACTGAGCCGAGGCTTGGGTCGAGCCCCTATTTTGGGACATCGGCTTGAACCCAGCCAGCCCATGGACCCGTGTCATGGGCCATTTGGGCTCACCAAGCCGAGCTTTAATTTAAAAAAAAAATTAATAGATTTTAAATTCACGCCTATGTAAATTGCACAAATTTTAAACTCTTTAAAAAATTTTAGATTTATCATGAGGGAAAAAAAAGAGCCGGCTTGGGGCGACCTCCGGCTCGGCCCGCTAAGGCCCGAGCTGAAAGCTCGGGTCGAGCTTTTGCTTTTTGGCTGACTCGACTCGAACCAAAAAAAGCTCGAACCATTTTTGCTCGAGTTGAGCCCAAATTTCAAATTTCAACTTAACTCGTTGACACCCCTAAATATGACAATGCCCGATCACTATATTGCCACAAATATCGTCTCCTAATTTTAGTAAAAATTTGAGTAACATTATTTGTAAGCACAGCTTAAAAACACAAGTATATATGATAGCTGGATAATGGCCACCGATTCTTATAAAACTGAATTGCATTTAGTCAATTGAAGAATGGACCGTGACCTCACAGTCATATTAGTTGCTGATCATCGATATTGTCGATAAATAACATTATTCAAAAATTTATAATTGCAACATATATATAATGTATTAAATATTATATCAAGTGAGAATCATTTTTTAGACGAATCTAAAACTGCTATAATTCATTTATTTTAATAATAATATACTTTTCGTTTTTCGATATGTATTTAATTTATTTAGTAACTATCAATGTACATGTACATTTGAATAATTCATTTCACATATGTGCTTTCATTTGTATATGAATTTTTTATTATTAATTTTCAATTAATTAACGCTCATATTTATTTAATTAATATTCATCTTCATTTATGCATTTCGGTGTTCACATTTAAGAATGCATTTCATTATTCACGTCCATATATGCTAATTAACATCCAGTTTTATTTAATTAAAAGTTAAATAAATAATTTAACATTTATTGTCACGTATATATTCCCTTATATAAATTCTAAATTAATTAACATTCACTCGTATTCAAATATTACTTTTACAACATTATAAAACATTTTATAGTGATGTGCAACGTACGTTCAACGTTGACTAATTCAAACTAAAAAGAGGAAAATTGCATTCTCAAAAAAAAAAAAAGGGAAGTTTGAAATAAATTTTTTTTAGTTAAAATAATGTTATGTCTGGCTTGTTTGAACTCCATTTTTTTCCAAAATTCATTTTTAACCATATATTCTTCAATAAAATAATCTTATATGTAAATCGAAATTTTTTTCTTTTTTTTTTAACCACACAATCTCCCAAACTCACTATTCTAAAATGAAAATTTTCCCCCAAATTGGGACTCAAACAAGGGCCTAATTTAAATTATAAATAAGACAATAATATTTTCAAACTAAATATAAAGATGAAAAGGGATAAAATGACAAATTTATTTATATTTTCGAAAGGATATTTTTAATTTTTATAAGCGTAACTTGTTAGTCTTAGTATGATTATGAGTTTTCAACCTTCAAAAGCGAGGTTCTTGATCTTAAATTTATTTATATATGTGAATTTGAATTTGACGTGACAAAATTGTTAATTTAGGTGTTAAAATTGTACAAGATTTTTAGTTGAATTGGAGATAAATATATATGATTTGATAATTTTATTCTCTACTATGAAGCACGTGAAAGTATCGAGCAACTTTAACAACGAAATCACTTTGGACCAAATTCACCAATTTAGATCGAATGAGGACCTAAAACCTTATCTTGAAGGTTGATGAGCACATTATTGTTATATTTTTTTATTTAATTGATTGTTTGGGATACATTATTTGAAGTAAAAATATATATATATTTTTTGATAATTAGATTAAGAAATATGAAAAATTATTGAATTGAAAATGAATTTATGGAAAAATAATTTTTAAATGAGTTTGACAAATCCCATGGTCTATACTATTCGCATTGCACAAGCGCAGGTGCATCGCGTATTAGCATACGCGGTGATTGAACACATAAATGAGAATACAGAAAAACAAAGAATCATCATCACCCTTTCGCGTTCTCTCAAAATCAACCTCAACGGACCAAGTTCGTTTAATTTTACACTTCTTAACCACTCCTATTTTTTTAATTAATTTTTCCATTTGCCTTCTTTTTTTCTATTTTGTCATCTGGGATTCATTCAATTCATGAACACGTGTGCAAAAAAGTTGTGTCCTTTGTACCAATAATAATCATTCAAAGCCTCAATCTTTTCCTTACAAATTTTCGCTACTGTAATGGGCCAAAAAACTCGTTAAAAGTTGTATGACAAGTAATAACCGGGTTTATAATTTGCGTTTCTTTTCGTTTCCCATTACCTATCCCTGTTATTTTCATTCTAAAAAAGATTGTCCTTTCCATATCTTTAATTTTCTTGAAATTCCCGTCTTTTACCCTTAGACCAGTTCTCAAAAAGTTGCCCTTTTTCATTTTTTAAACAATATATTTCCTTAAAAGAATATACAATTAGTCATTTTTGTTTTTTCTCTCCTTGAGTTTTATATCTGTATACTCATTCTTTTATAGTATTATTTTATATTCATTATTGTGTAAGAATTGTGTTTGGTTTTGGACTTTGAATGTAGGACAACAGAAAATACCAAATTGGACTTTTGACTTGAGTAGGAAAGAAACAATTTGGGATTAGGCAGCAGGTGTGGAGAGTAATTATAATGGCTGGTCTAACAGATGACCACCAAGAACTCAACTTTGGGATTGACGGCAATATAAATAATTCTGATGAAGAAGTCGAGAATAATTCAGAAACCCAAATAGATACTAGTACTATTGTAGAGAGAGGAGGAGGAGAAGAAAAGGATATGGCTCATTTGGCCGGTAGTTTGATTCACCGGTCATCCTCCCGGCCGCAGCTGGACCTCAGTGGGGCAGCCATACAAGGAAATTTTGAGGAAAGGGATCCCACAATACTGTTGCCTAATCAGTCTGATGATATTTCTCATTTAGCTTTGGATATTGGAGGTGAATTTTATGCATTCTGATTGTTAGGAAGTGGAAAATTCTCTTCACTTGAATTCTATACATATTTTTTTGCCTGTTCGATTGTGAACTTTGTTCTGTTCCTTGGTTTTGTTACTATTTTTATTAATAGAATTATGTTACTTCCTGTTTTTGAAGCCATTATTCAAGAAATCTTCAGAAAGAAATTGTGTATAATGAATTCACGTATGTTTGTTTATCGGCACAATCCAGTTTAGGTATGCTACTAAGGTCATTGTACATCTGTCAACTCCCATTATCATTCAATTACTTCATTGTTGGATGAAATATTATGTTTTTGTTTTCATCTCTACTATATTCGACATAGGCTACATTTGGCATACCGAGTTAAGCTGTACAAGAAATTAAGTATAAAATTATTACGGATTAATATAGATAGATGGTATTATGATGTATAGAGGTGGACAGTGTTCTTTAATTTTTCATTCAAGAGATGGTCATTTGCACTATTTATCATATAACATAACACGTAGGTTGAAGGTGGCCGCTATATTAAATGACATTCTTTTGAATGAAAAACCTATGGATCATATTCACCTTAACCCGCTATAATACCACATATCTTATAATATCCATTTTAATTTCATACTAAATTCTTTGTACGGCCTATTCCAGTGCGCCAAATGGGATAAATAAGATGCACCACTTCTGAATTCTTAACGTTATACATTTATGATAAGTAGACTCTAATATATTGGTGTCTTGAGTAACTTTTGACTGCTTTTTCGTTTTCATTTGAATGTCACATGTCCTCCTAAATTTTATGTTTTATGACTTTTCATTGATATCTTTATTGTTTTCATTTTTTTTTTCATCACTAGGAGGTGAGTTGAATTCAAGCTTGGATGGACATATGACTATATTTTCCTCATTTTAGTAACCATTTATAAAGTTGAATAGATTTCCTTTTGTAGGATCTCTCATCAAGTTGATTTATTTCTCGAGACGTGAGGATCAACCAATCAATGACAGGAGAAAAAAGACAATTACGGAGAGATTGGGTATTTCAAATGGAAATAGGAGGAGCTACCCTATTCTTGGTGGGAGACTGCATTTTGTGAAGTTTGAGACAATCAAGATTAAAGAATGCTTGGATGTCATCTACTCAAAGCAGCTTCGTCGTTGTGGTATATTCCCACTTTTAATGACGAACGATTTAGTAAAATGTTATTGTACATTTATCTTATGTATTTTGATCATCGCAGTGGTATATTCCCACTTTTAATGACGAACAATTTAGTGAAGTACTATTGTTCCATTCATCTTGTGCATTTTGACGTGTTAGTTCAACAATTGATTTTCATAATTTGAATCAATCTTTTAATGGTTACCTATTGTCTGTATTTTGTGCTGTTTTGTCATAGGAATGGATTCACAACGTTGGCAATTGAAAGGTCCTAGCACTGAGAACACCGTAATTAAGGTAAGTTAGTTGTTTACTATCTAAAACAGGTGACATAAGCTTGCGTAATGCAGTTAAAAGCTATTTGAAAAAGTTAGATGAAGGTTTAAATTTTGAAGTGTGGTTCACACTTGTACTATAAATTATCTGAGGACAAAGAATAAGAAGCAAGTACTATGTTTGATTTATAATTTAAATTATTTAAATGATGAATAATGGATAATTGTTTGACTTATAAAACTTTTAATTTTGCTCCACTTTCTGTTCATACATAATTTTAGAAATCCATATCTGCACATGTATTGTGATTGTCCACAAAACTTTTCAAAATAGGGTAAAATGTTTACCGGTGTATCTTTCTACTGTTTCCATTGAACTAATCTGCTCTAATAATTTGTTCATATATTTGTAAGAAACCTCTTTTAGGATTAAGTAGCCATATTTCCTACCCACCCCCACCCGCATCTTGCCATTTTTTAAATTTCACCAGAGATAAATGGAGCTGGAATTTGTAAGTGAAAATTTGTCAAGCAGAATTCCCAATAATCAATTCTGTCAAGAAGAAAGTCAACATCGCTGTTTCTTCTTGCTGAAGATTAGGCTATGGAGAGCTTACATTAGTAAATAGTGTATCATACTTCTGTGAAAAGCTCTCTTTTGTCATGGTTTTATCCGAAACCCTGCATTTTTCTCTCCATGCTTTAGAATGAAATGATGTTTTTTAAAGATATATTAGAGTTCTCATTCTCTGATCTATAGTCAATTATCGTTTATATATTGTTCAATATTATGAATTAATTAACTATGATAGCAGCCAAAGGTCAACGGTTGCAAATGACTACCTTTCTAACTGAGATTTGTTTCACTCTTTTACATTTTCCTCTATTCATTAGTTACATTTTTTGTGAAGGCTACAGGTGGCGGGGCATACAAGTTTTCCGATCTCTTTAAGGAAAGACTCGGGATTAGTATAGAGAAAGAGGACGAAATGAGTTGTCTTGTGGCTGGAGCAAATTTTTTGCTCAAGGTGCAATCTGAATTTTTCTTCTGAGAGCATTGTGAACCTTTTTATTTTTTTTTTTTACCTAGTGTCATTTGGTATTTCTTAAAAAGGGTCTTATGAATTGAGAAAGATGCTTGAGGAAGTGATAATCTCATTTCTTTTTATTCATCTTCTGAAGTGTAAAGTTGTAAAATTGTGATGGATACATCTGATTTGATGTGCATATCATTATTTATCTGAGAAGCTTTTTCTTGACTGATTGCTTATGCTTCACTGGAGGTTATACGCCATGTTATGTTGGTCTATTTCTTTCTTTTCCTTGCTGAACCTATTGCTGAAAGTGTTGTAAGCTACCTGTGCTTTGTGTAGGCAATTCGACATGAAGCTTTCACACATATGGAAGGTCAAAAGGAGTTTGTGCAGATTGATCAAAATGATTTATTTCCGTATCTTCTCGTGAATATAGGATCTGGTGTTAGTATTATAAAGGTGAAAACATCCTCTCTGTCCCCATTTATTTTCTCTTGGAATATTACTACAGACGTTATGCTGCATGACAAAACTTTTACAAGGTTACAGGTTGATGGGGATGGGAAATTCGAGCGAGTTAGTGGAACAAATGTTGGTGGGGGGACATACTGGGGATTAGGGAAGCTGTTAACAAAATGCAAAAGGTTGTTTAATGTGATGGTTAACTTTCTACTACTACTCGACTTCCTTGTTTGCATTTGAGTTTTTAAAATTTGCCTTCAACTCTTCTCCATCAGTTTTGATGAATTATTGGAGCTGAGCCAACGTGGAGATAATAGAGCTATAGACATGCTTGTTGGTGATATTTACGGTGGAATGGATTACTCAAAGGTATGTCCTATTTAACATATTAAAAGCAGATTCCTATTTTCTTCCCCCCAACCCCCATGGGAAAAAAAAAAAAGAATAGAAAATGAAAACCATCTGGATCATTTTTACCATACATTGCCATCTTGACATTTCCTCCTTACACTTCAAAAGCGTATGGTTTTGAAATAAGTAGTAACTTACCCTCACTAAATGAAACAAGTAGCATTATTTCTCGTAGGATGTTGTTAGCTTCTATACTGTTAAAGGGAGTTAGCTTTCATTATTCAGTATAACGCTTAAGTCATATGTACCCTGCTACAATTCATTTCAATTCTCTAATGCTGTTGTTAATGTTGATTGGACGTGAAGAGTTAGAAATTATTTGCCTTTTGAAATTATCTTGGTCATTATGAGAACTTGGGGAGGTGGGAAGAGAGAATATTCTTTCCCATTTTTGTTACTTTTCATTTCTCTCATTTATTTTGTCCTCTTTGGCTCAAATGCAAAGGAAAGAGAGCTGCTCACTCCATCAGTTTACTTGACCATTATGGCTAAATAGCTTTCTTCCCTTTTGGTTTTTCAGCCCCCTTTAAATAAAATATTTTTTCAGTTCTTTCAGCATTTATACATTTATTGAAGCCTTTATTTCCCACTCGTTATCAAGTTTTCAGTGTTGTGAATGATAATAGATTGGTCTCTCTGCATCAACAATTGCCTCTAGTTTTGGCAAGGCAGTATCTGAAAATAAGGAGCTCGATGATTACAGACCTGAAGATATATCTCTGTCCCTCTTGCGAATGATTTCCTATAATATCGGCCAGGTATGTTAAATTGATGTTTTATGTAATTTTTAATTCTTTGTCATGCATGCTTATGATCTGTATGTTTCTTTTTCTTTTAACTATGGTGTATACAAAATTTTAGTTTATAGTTGGTAATAAAATAGGAAAAGAACTTTTATAATTATTAAAGAGGAGACAGACAACTATCAATAATTTGAGAAAACAAAGGAAAAACCTAAAAGTTCCCACAAGTCATAAATTCCTGTATAACCTCATTTTGTGCATCAAATGTTCTTTTATCGTGGTTGTCTTTTTTAGCCCTATTGAACTATCTAAAGTTTTCCTTCTCTGACAGTTCGGAATCAGGGCATGTGACATTCTGCTTTCTCAGATACTCATTGTTTGTGTTGAATAATTAAAATAATTTCCCCATCCATACCTTGTGTATACAGCCGAAGAAGGAAAAAAGAAGTAGAACCTGTGTGGTTATTTAGCCTTTTACTTTAGTTATCTCCAAAAAGAGACATTTATGCAGTATTTGCGCATGTTCGATCCAACATGGTTTAAGTTTCATAGGAGTTTCATCACACCACCTTCAAACCAATAAGACATAATCACTTGTTCATTCATGTGAATATCACTGTTTATAGTGTCAAATGTCAGTTCCAAGTTGCAAAATCATATCTCGCGGTGCATTAGCTTCATTCATTTAAACCCTTTTGTGTCTTATTTTTATTTTCCTCTGGTACATGATTTATTTTTCTTTCTTCTGTTATGTGATTATTATAAGAATGCGATATTAAAGGTCATGCATAAATTGAAATCTCTGAAAATCCTTGTAAAAACCATTTTTATTTCCTTTGTTACATTTATTTGTGAGGTCTTCCTCCCTTGGCTTACTTTCCTGATATGGACAAATAAAACGCAGGATTTATATTCGGCTATCCTTATATGTTTATATGCCTAAATCCTTTTCAATTTTTGTAGATATCATACTTAAATGCATTGCGCTTTGGACTTAAGCGGATATTTTTTGGAGGGTTTTTTATTAGAGGCCATGCCTACACTATGGACACCATCTCATTTGCAGTTGACTTCTGGTAAAACTCTGGGAATTTTACTTGTGGAAGTTTTATTTGGTGTCCAGTGCTTCTTAAGTGGCATGAAAATGAAATTTTCTATCTTGTTATAATTCTCTAGTGGTTTTTATACTTCTTGCATGAATATTTTAAGTGGAATGTTATATTATTTTCATTTCTTTTCTCTTACTGTTTGATTAGGTCCAAAGGGGAAGCACAGGCAATGTTTTTACGACATGAAGGGTTTCTGGGAGCTTTAGGTGCATTTATGAGCTATGAAAAGCACGGTTTAGATGACCTTATGGTTCATCAGCTAGTAGAAAGGTTCCCGATGGGTGCACCGTATTTGGGAGGAAATATCCATGGTCCACCTCCAGGAGATTTAAATGAGAAGGCAAGTTTTGTCCAATGCCATTATGACCTTGGGTGCTTCACAATTGACGTTTTGTTTAGAATCTTAGTGGTAATGGGTTAATTATGACTACGAAATCTGGAAATTTTATATCGACGCTATTCATTTGACTCTAATTTTATTTGTGCTAACTATTTTGTGTGTTTTGAGCAACAGAAAATGATTCATGTAGTTGACCCAAATTTATAAGGAAAAATGCTTTTTTTTGTTGTTATTATTGGTGGTATATGAGAAATATAGGTATATAACTTGAGATCATTTGAGATCTTGGGTAAATGGCCTAAATGGATGACAGGTAAACAGTCACCCACTCGTATGACCCATTTAATAAATGAATCTAAATAAATAACTCACCATCAGCCTTTTTGTACTCATTTATCCACTTCGACCCTAAATTTACCAATCACATCATTTACTTCATGATTAATTAGTATCATTAACTTCTCCCACGTTGTTTAGCACATCTATTAGGTGCAGCGCAGCCATTTTGCACCATCAACCTTGTATCCATGAATCATTGATTCAACAACACTGTTAATTAGGTAAGTCAAATATAATATCGACCTATTTTCGCAAATTTTATGTTATTTATTGTAATACCGCAATGTAGAGTTTATTAGTAGTTACGTCTTTTAAATTACTACTCAAGTGTCATGAGTTAATTGATGGGGAGATCCAGGAGCCTGATGTTGACAAGGCATGATGCCAGAGGAGCTTTTTTTCGTGTTAGGGATTTTGGGAGGTGCTGGTGTTAGAAGTGCATGGTCATTAAGGAGGTTGATGAAAATGGCGGCTAGTTAAGAAGGGATGATGGAAGTTGAGTCAACTCAGTTGACTCTATATTGATTATGTAATGCATGCAATTTTTTGGTTGCTTGGGATTATGTAGGCCATAAGTTAAATAGGTGTAGATGGGTGGGTCAGTCATCCATTTAGATCCACCATTTTTGGTGGGTGTAATTGGGTCCAAATTAATATGATTGGGTGCATTTGAAACCTATTATTGGGATTGATTGGGTGGGTTAATGGGTGTGAGTGATTTTTTCCACTTGTTCTTCATTTGAGCTTCGAGACTCTTTATGTTCTTTGGTGACAGATATATCGTATAACGAGCTGAACAGGCCCATAGTTTGCTTCTCGAGCAGTGAAACTTCTAAACCATTGCTTGATCTGAATTCAAAGAAAAGAGTCACTGAACGCAACTTTATGGTGATGATTCTGAGGGCTATATTTTTCACTGCTATTTACAGAAAAAAAAAAAGAATATATCCTTTTCTGCTTTTCTGATCTGGAAAGCAAGGGAAATATTCCTCAAGAAACAGGTGTCTATTCAGCAGCAGTATTCTGTTAGGAACAGCTGTAGAATTTTGGTAAAGGTGAAAAGTTGAAATAATGCATATATTTCAACAATGACAAATAATTTAAACTAATGAATTAGCAGCTCTCTGGAAGCTAAGAGCCTTATAGCCCCAAACCAGAATCACGGTTTTAGCAATTCCTTAAGGAGTTCATTGATGGTTTGAATGGTCGTGCCAAGGTATGCCTCTAAGTGATCCTGAAATTGTGCAACGCATGATCCTCCTCATCATCTAAATGCTAAGCTAGTGCAACAGCTCAAATTCATTCATCAAAGTGATACATCCTTCTATGGTGTCAATTTTTTCACCTTCTCTTGTGAAAACCTGGTTCATTGCTTTGGTCATGCCAAATTAACGAAGCCCTTCTCTAAGACTCACAGAATAACACTCCCCAAATAATATATAAATGAATGAAATGTAGAACAAAAAAAAAAA
>CAIGRP010088637.1:0-24853 GCA_903798385.1 Fraxinus cuspidata
CACAAGAATCTATCACTAATTTAAAAATTAAAGACAGTCCTAATTGGTAGTCATGGGACAAGAGTTCATTTTTCCTATGCTAGCCCCTTGATAAAAAATTCAGACAGGAAAATCATGACATTTGCAATGGTAAACACACTAAGCAACAGTAATGATCCGCTTGACTTGTATCACTCCCAACAGTTACCTAGCCATGTTTCAAATAAATGAGTTCATACGAGGAATCATTCAAAATATTTATTAAAATTATTTCGGATGGAAAAAGGTTCCTATTTAGACACCATACACTCTGACACCTAAGAATCACATTGATTTCTCCTCTTCATCAACTCGTATGCTTATATTTTAACTGGCAATTTTGTTTGAACAGATGACGTAGCAGAATTCAAAAGGGTTCAAATATTTAGACTGAAAACTTTATTCAAGCTTGAAACCAGTGAAGGATGAGTTTTTGGCTCAATATTGCTCCTGTAATTGATTATATATCCCAAACAATTTCAGGTTACAGGAAAGCGGATGACATCGTTACTTTTTTTTTTGGTCTGTCTCATAGGAAGTGATGTTAATGCATACAAAGTCTTGTGCCAAAGTAATGGCGACTAGTTCAAAAATCATGAATTCCAACCCACCCACCCAATGCCAGAAAACAAGAGATGAGTTTTCTCCAATCGAGAAAGAATGAGGCTGGCAAAATAAAGATCATGGAAAGATGAGAAAAGGATTTGGATCTTTGTGTTTAGCATGTCAGTCAAGGGATTTTGGTACATTTCAGCTCTTAATGATTTCCAGAATATTGGGGCTTAAAATGGATTAAGTGATGTTTTTTTGGTAGTTCCAAGTTTCTTGGAATTGATCTAGTTATCAATTATTAGTTTCCAATTTGGAAATATATACTGGAAAAATATGGCAATATTAGACTACATAAATCATATGAAGATTTTGATTTTGAAAAAAGTTCAGTTTTGTAGAATTTTTTGTATCTTTTGAAGTCTTCTGGATCTTGTGATGCAAATCCAGCAATAGATGTGATATCTATCGGGATCCTATCCTCTCTTCTTCCAAAACGGATAAACCATGTTTCCTGGTAGTATCCGCACACAGCTAAACAACTTGAATTGTTAATTTTCTCTCTTGCGCAAACATCTTAAAGCAATCAAGGGTAAGAATCTCTCCACATCGGTTTGACAAGAAATTCCACTTTCTCATTCTGCTAATAAGATGGCCAACTTCGCTGATACATATTACACGCATAAACAAAACTTAAACGACACAAATTCCAGATGCACAAGCCAAAAGGAGAAAAATTTCCAGGTTCTTTTACAATGAAAAGAAGAGTTCAATGAAAGTCCTCAAATTATAAAGCAGTATCATAAAATATTTTTAATAGCGTGTCAACAACTCCCTAGGGAGTTTATTGAATAACACATTTTGAGATTAACAGCATACCAGCTGGTTTTCCTGCAATCTCAACATCAAAATAAACCTTGTGGGACACTTCCTTCAAATCTTCTTTTGATTTCTTTGCCTGCACTTCGAAACACAAAGAATCATTCATAACAATCTCTCGTTCTTTCTGCAAGATAACAAATTTAGGCACTATCTGGAAATGGAAAGGCTACTAAAAAGAGACAGAGTCATTTTCTTTGCAAAGCGAAGAGACAAAATCTGATCTGAAGACATTTCCAGCTCACATAATATCACGTTGTGGAACACAATTTTGCTTCATAATAGGTTCCTAACATTTGATCCAGTATCCAGCATTCCTTGTTACCATTTTCTTATTTTTTTTTTTTTTTGCAGCAAGTCCCAGAATTCTGTATTAATACAATTGAATCGACAAACTAGTCTTTTCAACATTTTTTTCTGGCTTCAAAATTTTATTTAGATCAATCGACAAACTGGCAACCAAATTGATTTCGAATAATTCTGTCCTCAGATCGACTCTATCAAAACCAGATCGGAAAACAAAACACGCTAATAACAGTAAGATTCTACAGTTATTCCATTTCCTAACACAAGTCACTGAATTTCATAGCAATCAAATTTACAGAAAATCAAATATCATTCCAATCGCAACCAAGAAACATCAAAAACGAAAAATTCTTCACTAAAACAAGAACCTGAGTGGCAACGAGGCTGAGGAAGAGTATAAGACCGAAAAGTAGTAGCTGCTGCGACCAATATCTCGCCATTTTCGTCTCTTTTATAAGATCTAACTCTGAAAGTGAACTAATCAAAACCAATGACTGTGAGTAATAGACTGCTGCGAGGGTTATTATGGAAGTGTGGGCTCTATGGGTTTGCCCAATGGTGAACTGACACGTACGTCTATGACGTGTTTCGGGCCGATTCAATTTGGATGAGAATGTTGGGCCTCTATGTTGACTAGGCGGGCCTTGCCCAGCTCCACTGGTTATTTTAGATCTAGAACCAGACTGGTTTAGTTCTCTTTTGAGTTTACAATAAAATTGATAATAAATTTATTAATAAAAAATCTAATTAATACTACGAATAAAATGATTATTTTTATATTAGGAAAAATTTCAGCCAAGTTACTAAACCTTTCGTTTAGTAGCAAACTTTGTCCAAACCTTTCGTTTGTGCCAATCGAGGTACCAAACCTTTAAAAAAAATCGCAACTCCAGTTCAGATTGACAGTTTCCGTTTATTTGACTACCAAAATTGTTAGTTGACCCCAAAAATTAAAAAAAAGCCAAATAGACAATGGCAATTTGGACATTACACACTTTACATTTAAAATAAAAAAAAAACGTCAATTACTTTTCATTTCATCATCCATTATGGAACTTACGAAAATCCACGAAGATGTGGATAACAGATATGAAGAAGAAAATTATCTTTCATTAGATTTTGCAGCACATATTCAAGGCTCTCTTCCCCAACATGTATATGGTATGTGTGCTCTCAGGAATTCCCATTTACAGTATGAAATTTTGCTATTACAATTTGTGCATATAGATTGTCTTCATGTACTGAGAAATGTGAAAATGTTGAGTTATTTGATAGCTTGGGAGTTAATTTATTGTCTAAGAGCTAGTTTTGTACATGTGCATTGTTCGAACTAAAAAGGGTTAGGACTTGATTTTTTTTTTTCAATTTTTTAGGGGAAAATACAATTTATTTTAACATATGCCTACATCATGGTGGAATTTTATTTGGAAAGATTAGAAATTTTGTGTACGAGTATAGTAAAGTAAGTTATCTAGACTATATCCACCCTAATTTTTTTCAACCAATTTCTTCTTGACAATGCCATGAAGATGTTGGCATATTCTGGTAGAATTAGATATCTGTACAAGATGGAGAACAAGAGATTGAGTGAAGTATCATTCTGGTTGATCAAATAATTCATATTTCATGAATGTAGTGAAGTAGCTTGGTGAAAGTAGGATGGCTGAATTGTATTGCTTGTCTGTAGTTGAGTGAAGATTTTGATATTGACATAGATAGTGGAAAGGGTGAGTAAGAAGGTGAGGCAGTTCCTCAAGAAGAAGTTGGAACAGATTATGACGACTCATATAAGTTTAGGAGCTTACCTAGTGACAATGAGGGTGAGGGATCATCTGCTAGAAGGATGAATGAGTGCTGATTTAACCCTACAACTAATATGGATGATCCAAAGTTCAAATTAGGTAATGCATTTGTCATACATACTTAGTTATTTATTTTAAAATGTAATTGACAACTTGATTTATTCATTTTTTACAGGAATGAAATTTAACAATGTCAAGATTCTAAGGTCCACAATAGTTCAATAGTCAGTTATAATTCCAGGCAATTCAGATATGTGAAAAATATGAGGACACGGTTGAAATTTAGATGTCAAGATAACTACCCTTGGGTTCTATATGCATACCAACAATCAAACAACTATCTTAGAATTAACACATTCAGAGATGAGCACACATGTACCATGGCGTGGCAAAATAAAAGGGTTAATGCAAGTTATCTAACAAAAAAATACATAAAAAAGTTTAGGTCTGATCCCAATATTCCAATGAGTAGTTTTGTGAAAACTGTGAAAGAAGATTGTATGTATGAGATTTCAAAGCATTAGTTCTACAGGATAAGATCTAAATGTGCATAAGTGGTGCATGGGATAGTAGTTGAACAGTAAAAAAATTTATGGGATTATGGAAATGATTTAAAGAGAACAAATCCTGGTAGTACAGTGCAGATTGAAGGTTCATGTCCTACTTTTATGAGATTGTATATATGTTTATGAGCTTGTAAGGAAGGTTTTAAGGCTGGATATAGGCCAGTAGTTGGGTTGGATGGTTGCTTTATAAAGTCTGCACAAGGTGGGCAGTTGCTGACATATGTTGGCATTGATGGTGAAAATTGTATATTCCCTATAGCGTGGGCAGTTGTAGATGTTGAGAACAAAACAAATTGGCAATGGTTCATATAGTTGTTGGTTGATGACATAGGGATGTACAACCCTAGATCTTAGACATTCATTTCCGATGAACAAAAGGGTTTGGTGGATTGTATACGTCAATTCTATGAAGGGCCTGAGCACGGGTGTTGTGCTAGACATTTATACAGCAATTTCACTTTGGTACACAACGGTCTGACCCTTAGGAACTTGGTTTAGGTTGCAACAAGGGCAACAATTGTGCCAGAGTGGAGGAATGCAATGAATGAGTTAAAAGATGTTAATGAAGAAGCTTAGCATTGGTTCAATGAAAAATCACCTTCCCAGTGGAGCATATCACATTTTCAAGAGCATTTCAAGTGTGATATTATTTTGAATAACTTGTGCGAGACATTCAATTCTTCCATTATTATTGCTAGAGCAAAGCCCATTATCCAAATGCTGGGGAAATCAGATATTAACAAATGATAAGAATGAATGCAAAAGGGAATCAGCACAGAGGTGGGATCATGCATTTGGGACAAGAGTAACGAAAATCATTGAGAAGGTTAAGGGTGAAGCGATATATTTGAAGGCAGACTATACATGTAGTCATAAGTTTAAGATAACTAACAGAGATAGATTGAGGTGGAGTGTTAATTTGACAAAACGTGAATGTGCATGCAGAAAATGACAGCTGACTAGAATACCATGTCCCTATACAATGTCAGCCATGCTTTCAAGAGATATAGGCATATACGACTATATTGATCCATGTTATATCAAGGAAACATACCTCATATGTTACTCCCCAGTGATCCAACCTATCTTAGGACCTGAGCTATGGCCAGAGTTGGGAAAGCATCCTCTGAATCAATCACAGAAGAAAAAATGGGAAGGTAGACCCAAAAAAATGAGAAATAGGTCACAGACTGAGCCACCTGCAGGAATTAAGATGGGGAGGACTGGCATGATGATGACGTGTAAACGATATGAGGGATTTGAACATAACAAAAGTAGCTACAAGGGACCACTGCCTGGTAAAGCTAGTTCACAACAAGAAGCGCAACCAAGCTGCATTGACTTCAGAGTTGTTCTATCACAGTCAATTGCATAAAATGGGAAGAAAAGAGCACCATCAAAAATAACTTCACAGTCACTGATGAAGAAGTCTAATCCAAATATTCAATATGATATGTTTTATCCTTTATAATTGGGAAGTGAGCTTATTTTGTGAATATTATGATTTTGTAAAGTGAACTTCAATTATTTTGCAAATGCTGTATTTTTTGAAATGTAGATTGGAAACATATGTCGCAAATGTTGTGATTTTGCAAAGTGGCTAGAATTTGAATGGAATAATCACTTATGTTGTTTTGGATTGTGGAAGTTGAATTCTTTTCATTACATTGTGCTTTCATTAGGTTTTCAAATTGTCTTCATCGAATATTGGGTGCACGCAATTAAGAACTATGTAAAAGCTTTGATACTTTTTATGCAACAATCATCAAATGTTTGGAAATGTTAATGTAACCATCACCAAAGGTTTGACACTGTAACTACAACTATAACAAAAGTTTTGGTACCTTTGATGCACCACATACAAAACGTTTGGAGTGTTTTATGAACTTTAATTTCTCATACAAGGGACCACTGCCTGGTGAAGCTAGTTCACAACAAGAAGCGCAACCAAGCACGTAACTGAAGTCTCAACAAGATATACAGTCAATTGCATAAAATGGGAAGAAAAGAGCACCATCAAAAATAACTTCATAGTCACTGATGAAGAAGTCTAATCCAAATATTCAATATGATATGTTTTATCCTTTATAGTTTTGTTGGGAAGTGAACTTATTTTGTGAATATTATGATTTTGTAAAGTGAACTTCAATTATTTTGCAAATGCTGTATTTTTTGAAATGTGGATTGGAAACATATGTCGCAAATATTGTGATTTTGTAAAGTGGCCTAGGATTTGAATGGAATAATCACTTATGTTGTTTTGGATTGTGGTAGTTGAATTCTTTGCATTACATTGTGCTTTCATTAGGTTTTCAAATTGTCTTCATCGAATATCGGGTGCACGCAATTCGGAACTATGTAAAAGCTTTGATACTTTTTATGCAACAATCATCAAATGTTTGGTAATGTTAATGCAACCATCACCAAAGGTTTGACATTGTAACTGCAACTATAACAAAAGTTTTGGTACCTTTGAAGCACCACATACAAAATGTTTGGAGTGTGATATGAACTTTAATATCTCATCAATATAAATGTGAAAGTCAGTATCAGCAATAATATAGAAAGGGGCACTTAATTCTAAGGAAAAACGTACAACACAACAACATTTTACATTTACATTGCACAACATATAACACAAAACCCCCAATGCATAAACACTAAACCTAAATTTCAGAAGCTAAAAAAGTACATCTTACAAACCCATCTTCCATACGTAGGTACAAACCCATTTTACAAATACTCCACACACAAAGACGAATAGCCAAGTCTTCCACACATTTGTCATGTTTCTTGGAATGTGTTGATTTCAGCTTCTATTTCCCTCCTAGCCCGTAATAGACCTGGAATCAGCTCCCTAGATCTCTCGCACATAGGAGGGTCATACCACACAAAAAAGTTATATCCACTCAGATCTTGGCGTCGAGGACAAGTGAGAAATATTCTTCATGGGTTCAAGTTCGTCTATGAGGTTTTCATCTGCACGTTGGAACCACATCTGCAAACTTTCATCTCCATCTACATGCTGATTTTTTCTAACTAAATATAGGAGAGAGAATGATATTAATAGTAATGAAAATGAAGGGAAAATGAATGGTGAAGTGAAATAATTGAAAAGGAAAGTGGGTAATGCTCAAATTGCCCTTGTCTATTTGGTGAAATTTATTAACTTTTATTCATTTTTTTTTGGGTCAACTAACGATTCCGGTGATTAAATAGACAGAAATTGTCAATCTAGACTATAGCTGTGATTTTTTTTTTTTTTTTTAAGATTTGGTACATTTGCTGCAATTTTCCCTTTATATTATGAAGAACAATAATAAAATAAATTTTTTGTTTAAAAAAAGGAAATGTTATATAGGAAAGAAGTTTGAAACGAATAGAAACAAATTACGTCAATTTGGTCGATGAACTTTCCCCGGTGTGTGACTTGGTCCTTTTTTGTCTAATTTACGTCGTTTGACTTTTAATTTTATCCAATTGATTATGTATGATCTTCAATTATTATTTCATGGTCTGAATCAACTTTTGGATCTACAATTTATTTCCTAAACTTTAAAAATTCTCATTTTCGCCAGTTTTCGTTCATTCTTTCCACTTTCAATCATTGAGTCTTACCTAATAAATAATAAATACATGAGATTAAACTATAATTCATCAAAAGTACTGTCAAATATTGTTTTAAATGCTTAGATGAATGTATAAATTACACTTGACACTCCCCATTGTTATCTAATCCTTCCTACTTTGGCCCAAATAGGCCGAATCAATTGGGAGAGTAGCACAAGATTTCATGGGAAGTGTGAGTATGGATCAGGTCTATGTTACATGTATCATCTCATTACTGAGTACTCGAAGCTGCAAGATTTCAAGCTCGCTCGACCATCCAATGCTTTAGAAGTATTTGCGGATTTTATCTTCTTCTTTGCCAATGAAAACCAAAGGCTATTTCTTAAAAGGTCGTTTACATTTTCCTCGTTAGCTCCACTGTGCTCATTTCCACCGCCTCAGTCAGTCTCGTTGAGGCGGGGAAGGAGTGAAAATAGGAAGTAACGATTGTTGCACCACTGAGATTAGTCAAAATACAGAGTAGCCGAAATAGGTAGAAGGTTTGACCTTTGTGGATGCCGGCAAGCTGTATTAGTCTGCATACTACAAAGAATTTTGAGTTTTTTTTATTCCTTTAAATTTTAATGATGTTCAGGGTTATTTAAGACCTGCTTGATGGAGATTAAAATCAAATTTTTAGTAAATTTTGATAAAAATTAATGAAATGTATGGTTGAAAGTTGTGAGTATATGAAATATGTGATTAAAATTAAGGGTAATTAGCACATGAAGGTGTTGTGGAGATTAAAATTAGATTTTTAGTAGACTGTAATAGAAGTTTTTGAAATGTGTGATTAAAAGCTGTAGAACCCATGAAAGATGTTATTAATATTGATTGTTTGACTTTAACTTGGATTAAAATCAGATTTTAATCCGAACCAAACAGGGGCATAATGTCTCCACCTTTCATTGTTATTATGGAAAACATTCATACATTTCATTTTTGGCATTTTCACCCTTATTTTCACATTTCACTGTGCAGAAGGTCATTTCATCTATTTTCTTAATTAAAAATTATAAAATGACGAATATACCCTTATCTTTAAATAAAACAAAAAGAAAAAGAAAAAACTAAATGCATCCATATGACGAATATACCCTTATCTTTAAATAAAACAAAAAGAAAGAGAAAAAACAAAATGCATCCATACTCTCAAAATTTTTTAAAAAGTGCAAATGAGTCATAAATAAATTATTAAAAAGGTAATTAATACATAATGTCCATATCTTTCACCGTTATCGCCATAAACATTCTTACCCTTTTTTTATTTTTTTTATTTTCACCCTTAATTACACATTTGATTGTGCAAACCACCGTTTTCATCCAAATTCTCAATAAAGAACCGTGAAATAATGAATATACCATCATATTTAAACAAATAATATATTTTTTAATTTCTAATTTTTAATATTGGAACTCGTTTATACTTTCTATTTTTTATTTTTAACTAAATTTAATTGGCACTAGTTTGCACTTTTTGAAAAAGAAAATTATTATTTTTTCAATAATTTATTGGGGACTAGTTTGTATTTTTATAAAAAAAATTGGGACTATAGTTGCAATTAATTCTTTAGTTTTTAAATTTAAATAAGAGGGTATATTCGTCATTTCATAGTTTTTTATTGATAAATTGGATGAAATGGATTAGTGTTGGCAACGGGGAGGATTCGGGGCGCGGCGCGACGGGTTCAGGGAGCATTTCCCGCCCCGTTTAAATTTTTTTTTCAGTAATTTTTTTTATATAGATTATTAATTTTTTTAAAATTCTTGGCGAGGGGATGGGGCGCCCCGCCTCGCCAACCCGTTTGGGGCGGGTTTTTTTCCCCCATTCGGGTCGGGGTAAATTGACATCTCTAAAATGGATAGAAATAATGGTTTGCGCAATTAAATGTGTAATTAAGTGTGAAAATGTCAAAAAAAAAATATGAAAGGTATGAACTTTTTTTTAATAATTGTGAAAGATAGGGATATTAAGTGCTAATTGACATTTTAATAATTTATTTGTGACTCATTTGCACTTTTCAAAAAAATTTGGGACTATAATTGCAATTAATTTTTTTCTTTTATTTTATTTAAAGAGAAGCGTATATTCATCATTTCACAATTTTTAATTGAAAAAATGAATGAAAATGATCTTTTGTGCAATGAAATGTGGAAATAAGGGTGAAAATGCCAAAAAATGAAAGGTGATAATGTTTTCTATAAAACAGTGTAATGTGGTAAAGTTATGTGCTAATTACCCTAAAATTAATTGTTAACTTTGACTTATATTAAAATCTGAATTTTAATATGTATTAAACATGAGCTTAATCTATAATATGTTAGTATTGTCAAAACATAATGCTACATTCTTTGTAGAGCTTAGATGCTCGCTTTTAGAACTTCTAAATCCAAGGTAATGTAAATTACTTGTGTTGTCATGATGCGTATGAGATGAGACGTGTTGTCGTGAACTTGATGTTTCTCCTTCTAAAAGTACATTTTTGACATATCGGTGCATTAGAACTCACGGTTGGGTAAAAAATGTAATGTACGGATAGAAGAGACAACTCCTCCCGATGCCATTCCGTACAAGTGTAGACAGCTTCCATTAAACTAGAGTTATAAATGGGGTTGTGTGTTAAGAGGGGATGACGTTTTATTTTTCCCTTTTTCTTTCGTATTTTTCATTTTTTTCTTCAATGTTGATATATAGATTAATCCTATAATTTAAGACAACAACAACCTTCAGATTTCTATATGCTCATGTCCCTATTTCAGATTCGTCAGTTAAACTACATATTACATTAGTAAAAACTAAAAAGAATACATCAATTGACCTTAGTTTGGATATGTTCTACAAGTTCATCCATCACTTAAGTTGATAGAGTTTTTTCTTTTTTGGTTTTATATACATTTTGTACTACGTACTCGTGAAAGAAGCTAGTTTGAGCTTCGTCGAACATGCTCTAAATTGTTATAGCACATATATATCTCAAAAGAGGGAAACTGACAAATGAGACGTACGCGGAGAGTTACAATGGTTCACTCTTGAACAACCTGCATCCTCTCACAACACTATATTTCAGTAGCAACAACAAAAAAGCCATCAAAACATCACCCATTAACGTACGTCTTGTGGAAGAAAAACAATTTATGATAGTAGCAATAGCAGGCTTCAAACAACAATTACAAAAGATGAATGAAAGAGACACTTGGGAGCCTTGCAAGGTCACTGACACTAAGCAGAATGTTCCCAGAATAGGCAAATTGAGAAGGGAAAAAAGTAAGGCCTGTTCTCTTTATCATTTTCAAATCGTTTTCTGTTTTCGATTTTCTAAAACAGTGAAAACGCGTTCTCTTTCCCATTTTCGAAAACGCATTTTGAAAACAAGTTAAAATTTTGTAAGGAAAACACAAAACGATAAATTTGTCGTTTTGAGTGTTTTCAGTTATAATCAAGTCAAAATTTCCAAAACTTATTTGTGGTGTTTTCAAAACAATTTTTCAAAATGTCAAAGAGAACACATTTTCAAAAATCTCAAAATGGACACTCAAAACACAAAACACAAAATGAATTCAAAACTCAAAATACAAAACTGAAACACAAAGAGAACAGCCCCTAAGTTTTTGGCACTGAAATTATAGTTGTTCAGTCCTTTNTCAAAACTCTCAAAATGGACACTCAAAACACAAAACACAAAATGAATTCAAAACTCAAAATACAAAACTGAAACACAAAGAGAACAGCCCCTAAGTTTTTGGCACTGAAATTATAGTTGTTCAGTCCTTTAAAGCTCTACAAAGGTTTTTCCTTTAGTTTCCAATAGCGGGCATAAACTCTCATAATTCAACAAAAATCCTAGTTAGTAAGGAACCAATGTTTCAGGACACATTGCACTAAGACAGATCAGAATAGTAGGGAACTGGATTTGAGAAGACTGATAAAAATGAAGATCTCATACATCATATATATGAGGAAGCTATGTCAATGATGTACACTACAAGGCCTTTTCCAAAAATGATTGAGATGAAACATACTTTTTAACTCTTGTTTTCACAATTTAAAATACCAAGAATTTCACAGATCACATAGTTTATTAATACAAAGAACTCTTATCATAGACAAAAAACCAAATCTAGACATTAAGATTGCTCCAGTTGTATCACACTGGTCCTCCATTTCAGCTGACAGGTTTCCCAAGGATAGTATTAAATTTCAGAACTTAGAAAAGAATAGGTTTAAAATATTGGAACTAGCATCTCAATCCATTTCAAATATTTGAGCTTGATTTTGAAAGGCAGGAAGGAGTGAAAAGCAAAGAAAGCAAGCAGTTCCAATGGAGCTATCGATTTTAGGAAGACAGGTAAAATTAGTTTATAGGCTTATAAGCTCTGATACTGAAGACTTCTGAAATAAGAAGGATAAGTCATAAACTAAGTTTAGAATCTTGACCCACGCTTAGACTTCTCTAAAATAACCTCAGAAAGTCAAGTTTGAAGGCCTTATGAAATCATTTAACTTTCAAACACGCAAGACAAGAATTGATCAAGAATAACTCGGTGTTTTAATCAATGTTTATAACCAGTATCTAAATAATTACACTCAAAATCAAGAAACTTGAAGAAACCGAACCAAACTACCTGGCTTTTCTAAGAACATCTACAAAGTTCAGCCACCAATTTGAAGCCAAGAGTAAGAACTGAAAAGTTCGAATTTCATTTTTCAATTTCAGTTTTTACACAGAACCAAATAAACAAAGAACCAACACTTGATTAAACTTCCAGAATCAACCCAATATGGAATTCAATAAATTCTAAACAAGTCGATCTTCTTCCGCAAATCTGTTCTGCAAATTTTAATAACATCCTTAATTGCCTTTCTGTACTCCCGCTCTGTCCCTGCGGCCGGATATGAACTCTTAAGCAAAACAGATAATTTCCAACAATCAAACTTACAAAACAATATATTGATCCAGAAATTCATAACTAACATATTTGAAACATCCCAACACAGAAAATGTGCAAAAGCTTTTACCAGCAAACATGCTATAACACATAATACATAAAGGAAAAGAAAAAGAAAAAACAGGTACAAGAAAAAGATACTGCGAGAATCACCATCAAATTCAATTTGCCACACCAATTCATAGGTATCAAATTATAACAAGTTTTTTAACCTAAAACAGCATTAAGAATAAACTGTAATATTGACCAACATAGATTAGTTATCCATGAGGTTCCTTTATAACTCATTCACTGGCCTTGAAATCAGGAGCTGAATCCTGCCTATGCTTCCGGCGCCATTATGTTTCTTCACTCGGACCTGTTAGCGTACCTCTCGACCTTCTCATCATTGAGATTAATTCCAACCATTGCTTCCCCGAGCCCACAGCTAACATCAACCAGAACCTCCGGGTCACTGTAGTGAGTGACGGCCTGGACAATGGCACGAGCCCTGCGGGCAGGATCCCCACTCTTGAACACTCCAGAACCCACAAACACGCCATCACATCCCAGCTGCATCATGAGGGCGGCATCTGCAGGTGTTGCCACCCCACCGGCCGCAAAATGCACCACTGGAAGCCTGCCAAGCTGCTTGGTCTGCATCACCAGATCATACGGCGCCTGGATCTTCTTCGCAAATGTAAACACCTCATCATCATCCATATTACGAAGGAGCCGTATATCTCCCATAACCGATCTCACATGACGCACCGCCTCAATAATATTCCCAGTACCCGCTTCCCCCTTGGTACGAATCATGGCAGCGCCCTCCCTTATACGGCGGAGGGCCTCCCCGAGGTTCCGGCAGCCACAAACAAAAGGGATTCTAAAGTTATGCTTGTTAATATGATTCTCGTCATCAGCAGGCGTAAGCACCTCAGACTCATCAACATAATCAATCCCGATAGCCTCTAGAATCTGGGCCTCAACGAAATGCCCAATCCGGGCCTTCGCCATAACAGGAATAGTAACCGCCTGCTTAATTTCCTTAATCAGCTGTGGATCTGACATACGGGCCACGCCACCTTGTGCCCGAATATCCGCAGGTACCCGCTCAAGTGCCATGACGGCGCATGCACCAGCCTCCTCCGCTATCCGGGCCTGTTCAGCATTGACAACGTCCATGATAACGCCGCCACGGAGCATCTGGGCAAGGCCCACCTTCACTGAGAATGGAGATTTCTTGGAAGTCTCAGTGATTGCGCCATTCCCGTAGACGGTTACGACTCCACTTCCGGCCATTTCTGAATCAATAAACTGAAAAATGAGAATTCAGAGAGAGAGAGACGTATATAGATATAAGGAGAAAGGGGAAGATAAGAAGGGAGTGAAGAAAGGGAAAGGGAGTGAAAGTAGGCGGAGAAGGAGAGTGTGACTTCAGCGGCTGCCCCTATTCCATTTATCGAAGTTCTATTATTTTCCTTTTCATCTAATTTGTCAAATGAAAATCTTTATTTTATTTTCGAGAAAATTAGAGGTACGGTAGGGTTTGTGACGTATTAAGGCTTGATTTGCTATTTTCATTTGCGCTTCCATGTCTAGAATAATATTTTGTGCGAGTCTTTAATGTAATTCTAAAAATGATGCTACTGCAACCACTTTCATCAACCGTTTCAATAAATTATTTGTTACACCTTATCTCACAAAGGCTCTCGAATCATCGACCATGTGGCAACTAACAAGCTACTTTATGTCCGCACTCCACTTCACTAACTTATCTGACTTAATCGAGTTCATCAAATAAAAGAAGTCGAAGTGATGCCATAACCTCAATCGAAGCGCCATGTTGAGGGCGGACATCCCGATCGAGATGGGGTGCCAGCTTTAGCTCAATTTTGAAGCAATGGGCCTTCATTTTCAAAGACATCTTCTTGGCTTTGCTTCTATGGAGATCATCTGTACAAGGTCTTCCCTATTATTAATTGATGTGATATCTTTATAGTAGACGCCTCTCATTCAATTTGTCAATTTACTTTTTTAGATGTCAAACTTGGATTATAGAGTGACCACTTTTCAGAATAATTAAGTCCATGTTTAGACTCCATTAAAATGAGATTTTGAGAGAAAATTGTGTTTTGAAATAATGTTTTTTTAGAGAACGTGTGATTAAAAAATAAGGAAAAAATTGATTTTACGTGTAATATTATTTCATGTGAGAATGTGTAATTAAAAATGAGTTTTGATAAAATGCATTTTTGAAAAAAAAAAATGGAACCCAAACATGAACTAACTGTTACCTGAATATATGACTACAAAAGTGACGCCTATGAAGATGATGTCTCAGGCATCAAGATGAGGTTATATATCTTTAATTCAATGGCAACTTTCACATCTTCCACTATTGAAGCTCACATATGCAATTCATAAGTAATGCAATTTTACACTCTCTACAAATTGATCTTGCTCATTGGTTCCTCTCTAAAACCCTATGCACGTATACATTCTTGTGACTCAAATTTTTATTCATTTCACACCTAATACTTAGATCTATAATTGTCTGACTTGGTCGTAAAAGTACTCGGGAACACTTATTCACCACCGGGAAAAAAGTCATATATTTCTAACGGTTTGTTCAAGTATATAAGAGCCTTACACTTGAACGTGAATGTAGTCGAGATCTATTGATCACGTTATTCAACCGAAAACCGAGATAAACATTATCCATGTTGATTGATGATGAAAAATTCAAGTACGTTAAAATGATTGAATGATCTCCATAATATTTATTTTCCAACTACAATACAAATTGGGTGGTCCAAAACCAGCAATATTGTGTGAAAAGAATCCCTTTGTTTCGAAATTCTCTTGGCTTCTAAGCTTCCACATTGTTGAAGATTTACTGCCTCAAATTATTTTGTCTTCAGTAATGTTACATTGGAAGAATCGTAAATCAATCTGATATATGTAACAAATTAAAAATTTTCGAGCTCATTAATAATTTCAGAACTTATTGATTCATTCCAAAATCAGCCCATTCGCTCCCAAAAACTTATTCATATTCATTTATTATTTTGTTATCACTAATTTGACCTCACTTTGATCCTGCCACTTACTTTTTTTAAATCGTCAACTTCTTAGATGCAATGATTCAACTCGATATCAATGCTCACAAAATAATCATGTACTAATAAAAAATGTAGTCATTAAAAAATAAAGTTAATCAGCATGCGAAGAACGTATCAAATATATAATTTAAACGGTAATGAATAACACTGATATGTAGGATAATAATAGAACTTTAATTTACTTTTTAGCCTTGTTTGGTTTAGCCAAAGAATCAAATTTTAGTAAATTATAATGAAATTTGGTTATATAATAGATAATAAAACTTGTAGATTTCATAAAATTCGCGACTAAAGTTAATTATAAATTTTGACTTAAATTTAAATTTTTATCAACATTATAAACCAAACATAAACTTAATCACGTTCCTTACTTTTTACATATAAAATATTATTTAGCCTATGTATGAAAATCAGTAATTTTATTTTATTTTTGGAAAAAAAGAATTTTAAAATAGTATTATTTTAGTATATTCATATGTTTGGCCTCATTTTTTTCAAAAAACTCACTTTTTAAAAACTCATTTTTAACTACATATTCTCTATAAAATAATATTACACGTAAATCGATTTTTTTTTCATTTTTTAACAATATATTCTCCAAAAAATTACTATTTCAAAATTTATTCCCCCCAAATTTTCATTAAAATGGAGCCAAACAAAAGCATGGTTGAAAGTAGGAAAAATTTTAAATTTACGTACAAAATATTTTATTGTAAAATTGTGTGATTAAAAATAAAATTGTGTAAAAAAGAATGAAATAGCTTTATTCTTACATTCCTCGATGTTTTCAAAATGTGGTGGGCGATAAAGTTTTTTTTTTTAAATTGTTTAATGATATGTTGTCAAGTATTACATTATAAATAAAATATATAAAAAATTGAAGTACATATAAAAAAAAAATTGTTTTAACTATGGTCGAACGGGGCTTAAAGAATATTACATCATTTAAAAATTATGATGGCTTTTGAGAGACCCGTCAAGTCATGCTCTTTTGTGCACTTGCACACTACAAGACAAAACTTTTAATTCGTCAGCTTTTGATAACCACGAGAATCTTTTGACCAACTTCTATGTATTGTCTACCTTTGAATTTTTCAGAAAAACAACCACGAAAGTTCAACAGAAAACTCAAATGGAGGTGGGCTCCAATGAAATTAAATATTGCAAAAAATGTGAAGCCACTCGCATTGTGAGTGTTCTAGCAGTTTTCCGTGTACACAGAAAACTACCTACCTTTACTTTAATTTCTGTGCACACGGCAAAACTGCCGACCAATTTGTAGCTAAACGACAAGCAAGAATGAAATTGGTGTCTACAACTTGCCACAACCTCTTTTATGGTCCTTTTCCGATTTTTTCAGGGTATCGCATGTGAATAAGTGATGGCAATAGGTCGAGCCGAGACCCACGAGCTCGGCTCAAGCTCGTGGGCCGAGCCTCGTGAGCTCGCGAGCCGAGCAGCGAGCCACGAGTTTTCTTTTTTTTATAAAAAAATTTTCTTTCAATTTTTACGAGCCCACGAGCCGAGCTCACTTGCAGCTCAGCTCGGACTCATCAAAATGACTAGCCCGAGCCGCTCGGCTCGGTTACTACCCCTACATGTGATGTTTGGTAAGTCACTTGGATTGAAATTCAATTAAAATTTTAAATTAAAGTTATTAGTTAATTTTAAAACATATATTATGAGATTCATACTTTTTTTTAACACATATTTTATGAATTTTTATCAAATTTTTTTAGAAAAAAAAGAAAAAAAAACTGATCTTAATCTATATACCAAATATATCATGGGAGAATTTCCATTAGGGTTCAAAACCTTTCACTTCAATGCATATTGTATTCAATTCTTTGACGTATTGCAAATAGATCTTTCATTTCGTAGCACCTGAAGAGCAAATGGACGAAATTTGTCAATTCTCTCATGAGTTCACCAAAATTCAATGATTTGACCAAATTTTGACAAATTTAAAAAGAGAGAAACAATTAATTTACTTTTTCTTTAATAAAATAATTAAATAAAAGAAAACAAAAAATTTGCCCCTACACCTCGAAGCTTTATCTTCTTCCCCAAATCCCACTCCCCCGATCACTCCCCACCCCATCACTTCTTCTTCCTCCCCAATCACATTCCCAATCTCCACCCCCGAAACCCAATTTGGTGTAACAGTATTCATTTTCACCAAATATAAGAATTTTGACTTAACCTCATTTATTCCTTGTTCACACTCTATAATAATTATTTCTTCCATCTATGTCCTTATTTAATATTTTAATATTTATAGATTTTAATTGATTTCTAATTATTTAACATTTATTTTAAAATTCTAATCAATTAATAAGTAATAATTATTTCAACAATAAATTAAATGTGTCCATTACAAAGTTAAAAGTTACAAATTTATTAATAGATGCAATATTTTACTTCATTAAATATAATTTCTAATTTAACAATTTTTGTAATAATTATTGACAAAAACGATTTAGTGGTGTATGTTCTTACAATTTTGATACGATTCTCCAGTTTGTTCTGGGCAAGCAACCTGATCCCAATGGTGGCTTGTCTTTTTCCATATACTCCATTCGTCCCATTTATATAGGTAAATTTTTTTTTTTTACATGGATTAATAATTTTCATTTAATGTTAATGAAAAATCAATTTTTGTAAAGAATTTTTTCCAATTTAACATTATTTAATTGTTAACAACTAGTTATAGTATTTAAAAATACTATTGATAACTAGGCAAATTAAATACTACGAACCACTTAAACTGTACTCACTTCGAGAACTGTTTGCATGTATTTGGATGATTCCAATATGTAAACTAAAATCTATACAATTTAAAGATTAAGTTGGAAAAATTGGTTATAATTAGACAAATTAAATAAGTGTATATTAATAAACAAACAAAACAAATAATTTCTAAATAAATAAACAAGACTATATAAACACGACAAGAAAATAAGCAAAATCAGCATATATAAATAGGACGGAGGGAATGGCATTGAACTGGAAGTCCAATAGCATTTGGAAAATCAACTCCTCTGAATTATCAAAAGTGCAGACTAGTAATGGGCGACGAATTTGAGAAGATGCCATTGAAAACTTGCGGATCTATCACTGTTGTACTCGTTGAACGTGGCGGAATCACCATTGAAAACGAAGGCCTATTAGAGTTGTGCGATCATGAAAGATAAGCAGTGGATGGATGATCGGACGGTGGAGGATGATGGAGGGAGTGATGGGGTTGGGGTTGGATTTGGAGAAAAAATGAAGTGTGGCGGTTTGAGGTGCAAAATTTTCTTTTTCTTTTATTTTAACTATTTTAATTGATTTATTATAGAAAATGTAAACTTAACATTTTATCTTTTTAAAATTAGTCAAAATTTGGCCAGATCGTTGACTTTGGTCAATTAATTGGAGAATGTACGGATTTCATCCATTTGTCCTCCAGATGCTACAAAATGAAAGTTTTGGAATTGTGAGTGCAACAAGTCAAAGATTTGAGTACATTTCTAATAAACTGAAAGGTTTGAGACCTTAGCTGTAATTTTCACCAATATTATCTAGTATCAATAATGTTAAATACCATTACATGCTAAACTATCAAGCACTTTATTTATATCCAACATTAGATGAAGGGTCTAGATTGCTTGGGTCTCCGTCTCGGTCAATGGAGAAACATTCGTGTGGAGAGTTCTAATCGCATAAAATAATCTTTATTATCTATCAAGATTTAGTAAAATTATTGGAATTGTTAATGGTTAATAATATGGATAATTGATACAAAACGTTCTTATTTTTTGCCAATTTTGTGCAAATCGTTCAAATCCTTTTAATTTGGAGTATTTCACCATCGGATCAAGCAAACATTGTGTAAATAGTTCATGCTATCCATCTTCTACCAGAAAACGAGTCTCAATTTAAATAATTTAAAAATATTAACAAAACATATTTCATCTTCCCAACCAAATCCACTCCCACACTTTGCCGCCGCAGCCACCACCTGCCACTCACAAAAGAAATTTGCCACTATTCTCCCATAAGTCCCCGAACCTTGAAACAAAAATGTATCTTATTCCTTGCAACATTGATGCATGTAATTTCACAGATTGATTTATTCTAATTTCAGTTTATGGTCTCTCTCTGTGAATTCTGCCTCAAATTGTCTGTTGGGTTTTTGTTTAATATTCGATGTGATTTCAAGTTTTAGATATCAATAACGGTTTCAATTTGTTGGGCAATACATTTAGACTATTTCGTGTTTGACTACGATGTTTAGTTAATGAACTAAACTTCATTCAATTATGGTGCATTTGATTGTGAGTATGAAATTTACATGTAAAGAAAATAAATTCTTGGCAATTCAATTGTTTATAATTTATTTGTATTAAAATCATTAATTAAATTTGTTTGATTAATTTAGTTTTCTATAACATATTCTCTCATTTTTCTCTCTCATCTACTTATTAATAAAAAATTGGCAAATACAATACTTTCTAGATGAAAGAGAAAAAAGAGAGTGAGTTATGGAAAATAAAAATCACACTTCTTTAAAGAAAATGTTTTCCTTGTTTTTGAGGAAAATATGGTAACATGACCAAAAGTTGGAAAATATTTTGTACATAAAAAATTGTTAATCAAACACCCCAAAAGTAGGAATTTGAGTGGAAAAACGACATTTCTATGGAAAATAAAGTCAATCAAACACACTCTTAGGACGTGTTTGATTGCGAACATGAAATTTATATAAAAAGAAATTAAATTATAGGCAATTAAATTTCCTAGAACTTATTTGTTTGAAAATTATTAATTAAATGTATTTGAGTGATTTAATTTTCAATTTAGAAAATATTATACTTGTCAATTTTTTATTGATGGGTACATAAAAGAGATGGGATAGATAAGAGAAAGTAAGAGTATATTTGATTGTCATGAAAAATGTATCATAGAAAATAAAATATTTTCCTTGTTTTGAGGAAAACAAAAACATACTCTCCAAAGAAAATGTTTTCCTTTAAAAAAAAAGGGATAATTAGGCATATTTTTAAAAGTAGAAAACTATTTTCCATAGAAAAAATAGCAATCAAATATTTCAAATTAGGATTTTGGATGAAAAATTGACATTTTTCATGAAAAATAAATGCAATCAAACACACCCTTAAGAGAGTAAATTCCCTGAAAAATAAAATCAAATTCTTCCTAAAGAAATTTTTTTCCTTAATTTTGAGGAAAATATGGTCACGTGACCAAAAGTAAGAAAATATTTTCCATTGAAAAAATGTCAGTTAAACTCACAAAAGTATGAATTTGATTGGAAAAAAACATATTTTTCTTGAAAAATACTGATAATCAAACGCACTTAAGATTGTTATTATACAATTTTTACTATTTTTTCAAGAGACCATTTCATAGAATGACAAAATATATTATTACTTTAGATATGTCATTTAATTTCTAGCTCTCTTCCCTTAATCGGCGTATTCAGAAATGTTGGTGAGTTAGGGCGCGTCATTGATCATTGGCTATTGACCATGACATCAACGGCCTCAATATCGCGGTCGTTTATTAATATTGAATTAAATACTATTAAGATTCTTCCAATTTCCAACACCAATTTATCATTTATCATAAATCACAAATTTTCCAATTTATCATTTGTCCACAAATATCACATATTTACAAGTTCCAAATTTTCATAAATCATAATTCATAAACCTCAGCAGCAGGCTCACAACCATAATTCATAAAACATAAATTATAAATCATTCCTCAATGAAATTGGCATCCAAAAAATTAACTTAAAAAACAAAGAAAAAACATAAATTAGAAAAAAAAAAATCGAAGGGCGAAGGCTCAACGTCGGCAGCAACAGGTCACAACTTACGCACTAATGTCCCTCTAGCATCAACTAGAAAAAAAAAAAGTGAATTTTGAATCTTTACAAATGTTAAAACTAGTAATTACTAAAACCCAGTCACTCGCATCACAAGGCAGATGGCTTGACGACAGCATAGAGATGTGCAGCAACTGTGGGAGGGAGATATAGGGTTTGAATCTTGGTTTGCGCCTTTTACCTTCGTAAGGTTTTTACAAAATTTAATTGAGGGCACGAATGAGAGCTGGGGGTACAATATAGCGGGTTAAATTAATGGAACTAATTTTAAATAGAAAAAAAAAAAAAACCTAAAACTAAAGGCCCAAGTCTTTCCTCTTTCCCTAATCCAAATCAAGCTTCTCAGGGACGATTGTATGCATTAATGGAGGCTGTGGAGCGGTCGCGCCACCACACCGAGTGCTAGCTCTATTGATGTTCTGATATATATAGGGCTGATCTCTTGCTAGTGAACAAGATAAAACAATTCCCACCATTGATGTGATAACGCCTCATTCGTGATGGCTTTATTTTTGTTTTCGATTTATGCTTTCCCCTTTAACCGTCATTAAAAACCCATTAAATCAATTCTCCTTCCTACCATATTTACCCTAATTTCTCACCCACCACTTTTAATCCCCACCCACTAACCCTCCCACCAATTAAACTCTACATCAGAAGCTACATTACTCACAATTTCTCTTTCCGCTTTCATTGGATTATCTTGGATCTGTTTTGTGCTTCCACCATCGTCGAACCATATCATCCCAATTTAGAGCACGAGCCGGATGACTTTAGAGAAGACGACACATACATGAGTATTGTCGTAGCAATTACAATGTCGAAAATGGGTTTTTAATCCATAAGTTTGTTTGTATTTTCATATAACAATTTGATATAGACTATGTAATATTTGCCTTGTATGTTACATATTGATATAAGATAGCATTATTAATTTGTTATGATATTCATTGAGGCAAAGAACTACTTGATATGAACTCCATATAGAGCACCACGTGATATGCCGTCTACCTCAACAACCAGGAACTCTACGTTGACGTGAGGCCGCCTACCACAATGAGGCCGTCTACCCCAACACATGGGCGCTCTACGTTCACATGAGGCCGCCTACCACTATGAGGCCGTCGACCTCCATGAGGCCGCCTACCACCATGAGGCGCCCTACGTTCACATGCGGCCATCTACCTCAACACTCGGGGCTCTACGTTGACATGAAGCCACCTACCACTATGAGACCGTCTACCCCAACGCCCGTGAGCTCTACGTTAACGTGAGCTTGCCTACTACTATGAGGTCGTCTACCACAACACCCGGGCGCTCTACGTTAACATGAGGTAGCCTATCACCATGAGACCCTCAACGTTCACATAGATCGTCTACCACTGTGAGGCCGTCGACCCCCATGAGGTCGCCTACCATCATGAGGCGTTCGATGTTCACATGAGGCCCCCTACCACTATGAGGCTGTCGACCCCCATGAGGTCGCCTACCACCATGGGGCGTTCTATGCTCACATGANGCTGTCGACCCCCATGAGGTCGCCTACCACCATGGGGCGTTCTATGCTCACATGAGGCCGCCTACCACTATGAGGCCATCGACCCTGATGAGGCCGCCTACCACCATGAGGCGCTCTACGTTCACATGAGTCCATCGACCCCCATGAGGCCATCTACGTTCATATAGGCCTCTACCACTATGATGTCGCCTAACACCATGAGACCCTCTACGTTTACATAGACCGTCTACCACCATGAGGCTATCGACCCCCCATGAGGTCGCCTATCACCATGAGACCCTCTACGTTCACATAAGCCGTCTACCACTATGAGGCCGTCGACCTCCCATGAGGTCGCCACCACCATGAGACTCTCTACCTTTACATATGTCGTCTACCACTATGAGGCTATCGACCCCCATGAGACCACCTACCATCATGAGGTCGTCGACCACCATGAGGTCAACACTACATTTAATCATACAAATGGCAATGAGCTGGATGAGAACCGCTCAACGAAAAACGTAGGCACAACCAACCACTTGAAAAGTGGGGGTCATCCCATTAGAACGTGGGTGAAGTGGGAAGATTTACGTGGGATACGTGGCACCATTAACTGCTGAACGAGCGTGTTGCATCAGGTGCCTATAAATACCTCTAAGGTGAGAACGGTATGAAGCTATTGAAACCTTACTACTTGAATTTCATATATACTTTCTTCCTACTCTTCAACCGACTATCGATTCTCACGCCGGAGGTACAAAAGAGGAGAAATCCCCGACCTAATTTCGCAGGTAGCATTCACTGATCGGAGCATCCGAAACACCCTACACGTCCAGGAGAAGACGGAGGTTTATCTCGCTACAGTTTCACATACTAACACTCGTAAACTCTTTCCTTAAATTCACACGAGTTGGTAACAAATCAATGACATTGTAAAATCTCAAATACATGTACAATTTCACAGGTAAATATTATAGGCAACTGTTACACAAAATGGACACAGGGACATATTACATTATTCAACCCTAAACACCCAAACATGCTACATCGACCGGAAAATGAATTACATGCTCAGATATATATAAATTTAATTCATCGGACCCCGCCATGGCTGCAAAGTTTTATACATATGATCCTGAAAATCAATTTTATTTATACAAGTTTCATACATGTGAAACAATGTTGAATTTGGTATTGTTTCACATGTATGAAACTTTTATAAATAAAATTGATTCCGAGTATTATGTGTATGAAACTTGTGTAAAGAACAATTCTTCAATTTTCTTAAGAAAAAGTTATTTTTGAAATGGATTTTGCCTATTTGTCAATTTTTAACACCGTTAGTGGACACGTAGGATTTTTGTATGTCAAGTAGATTTTTTGCCTAGGTAGACGGAAGGAATTGAAATGGATGATGGATGGGGAATTTCATTTAAAACTGAGTGACCAATTAGTAATATTTTATTTTTGGGTGACCAAATAGTAATTCAAGGTAAAGTTTAGTGAACACTAATTTGAACCACGAAGTCAAAAAAAATAAATAAATAAATAAAAAATAAAATAAAATATATATATATATATATATACCAAATTTCGTGCATTATTATAAGCAGAAATGATCCCCCGTCTCCAATGGGCACCATAATTTCTTCTCACTGTTGCCACGTCAGTGGTGGGAT
>CAIGRP010088638.1:0-20170 GCA_903798385.1 Fraxinus cuspidata
CATCCTCCATTGCCTTAAACCACTCTTTAGATTGTTCACTCTTCATCGCTTCCTCAAATGTCTTAGGTCCCCTATCAGCTAACTCCTCAGAACTCGCATGAGCAAAAGCTAGCTCAGATTCATAACCAAATCTTATGGGTGCTCTAGAATGTCTCATCTCTCTATCCCTAGCTAAGTTATAATCAGCTAGTGTATTCTCTTTTTCACAGTGTTCTTCTATTATTACTTCATCTCTATTCTCCATATCAGGTTGTTCCTGAGTCTCCACCTCACTCTGTGTAACAGGAATGGATGTGCTAAGTTTTCCTAACTCCACCTTCAACTGATTACTCTTTTCACCTTGTTTTTCCCCACTCACAAGTTCAAATTCAGTTTTAAGATATGGCATTTCGCTCTCATTGAATGTAATACCTCTACTCACAATGATCTTAACCCCATTTTGGCTTCTATCACACCTGTACCCCTGACACCATCAAGATAACATAGAAAAACACATTTTCTAGCTCTAGAACGAAATTAGGCCCAGAAGGAAATAAGTGAGCTGTCAATAGATAAAAGCCATCCAAGTTTGGATTGGCCATGAACAACACTAATTTAATACGGCTGCTTCAAATGGCCAAAGTGAATTATGTGATTGGTTTACCAATTGTGGTATCGATGTACATTCAGTTATTTCGTCGATGTCGACTGAAATAAACAATACTTACATCATCGCCTAGGAGGGTCATTTGACAACAATTTACCTAACATGTCGAAACTCATTAGACGACGAGCAATGCTAGCTTAAAGAATATTATTATAGAGCTTGAACTTGTGATGTTTGAAGTTTGGCTGAAGTGATACTGATTTGTCTTGCCTAATTATGATTGTATATAAATCTAAGATAAAATATCAGTTCAATATTTTTGCTCTGCTACGAGATACCTGACTATTAATTTCAGTTTCACATATTTCTGGGAAATGAGTTTTATCAAGTGTTTTGAGGGGAATGTATTTTTGACGATGAATTTTTTCTGACAGTAGCATAGTCCGAAATACTAGGAAATTGTCTTTCAGATAAATTCAAATAACTCTACAGTTATGTTTTTACTGCATGTCTTTTCCTCCCTTGGTATATGACATTACTTTCAATGTGACTTGATTTACAATATTGTTTATGTGGTTACAGCTTCTTTTTCAAACAGGAAATGGAGACTTCACTTGTAAATGTAATCGCTGTAAGTAAACCGATACTAGCCATCTTGTCTGCATATCTGCAGAGCTATCTACTTATTTTTATTAGTTGATTGGTCAAAGCATTGAGTGTTTCCTTTCTTGCTCTACTTATCAGGCTGGTGGATATAGTGAAGACATGATCCCTATGGTTAGTTGTCTCCTTAAATTGCCCATGTCAGCTTTGATATGCTGATCATTGCTTACTTTCATGACTGTGGTGATATGATGATATTGTATTGTTTTTCAGGTAGTATTTAATATGCGGAAAGTGACCAAAGGAAATGTAACAATAAAGTTGTGGGATCTTGGTGGTCAACCCAAATTTCGGAGTATGTGGGAGCGATACTGTCGTGCTGTTTCTGCTATTGTGTATGTAACTTCTCTCCACCTCATCTGTCATATAATTTGTTACAAATGCTTTTTGGTTCCATGGCACTAGAAAAAGTTAAATCTTCATTCAGGATCTGTATAAATTTTGTCACATGTATATACTGTCATTCAAGGCGTTCTGTGGTGCAAATCTCTTTGATATGAAAGGACCTTGCTTGAAGTACAGGAGAAAATCTCATAGGCAGCCCCCTATTTTCCTGATATGAAAAGTAACATTTTATCACTATAAGGTGACATTGTGTACACAAGGGGGCCTGTAAGCCCCCTATTTTCCCGATATGAAAAGTAACATTTTATCACTATAAGGTGACATTGCATTGTACTTTAGTATGGGTTTTACTGAAAAGATTCAAAAAAAGTACACATTTACATCCTAATTCGGGAAAATATTATATGCAGTATGCCAGAATCCCATTCAATGAACTTCATCACTGGCCATAGGTTAGAGCCAAGCTTGGTGTTTTCGTTAAAAATATGATTCTACTTGAAGTTCTAAGATTTTAATAGCTTGATAATATTATTTTTAACTTCTAACTTGATTTGTGTGCAGTTATGTTGTTGATGCTGCTGATCATGATAATGTCAGTATCTCAAAAAGTGAACTGCATGACATGCTGAGCAAACCGGCAATCAGTGGTATTCCTTTGCTGGTTCTGGGAAACAAGATTGACATCCAAGCAGGGTTTGACAAATCAAATGTAAGTAGAGACAACTACATTTGTGGCACATTAATAACCAACTTATCCTTTGTTTTTCATACAATGGTTAGTCAATGACTTGATTTTGATTGTAGTTTCCAGAATGGACCCTTATCATGCGTGTTTTCTTGTGTCTCTGTGGGTTTGGGGGTGGCTGACATTCTTGTGTGTTTTTCAAGACTATGCAGGTTTATTTTTGCTTTTTCTGGATTTCGTGACTTAAAATTACATGTTCTACAGGGATTTAAAATCTATCTCAGATAGAGAGGTTTGCTGCTATAGGATTTCATGCAAGAACTCAACCAACATCGTCCAGGTCATTGATTGGCTAATTAAGCATTCTAAATCGAAGAGTTGAGCACAAGGACATGTAATTTAATTTGTGTTCAAATTCTCAAGAAATGGATTTCAGATTGTTGTTGATAACAATACAAAATTCATCTTTTTGGCTGATTGTCTTGCTGCCTTCTTCAATCTCTTGTGATTGACTCTCTTCTTTGTCTCTTTTTTTTTTTTTTTAGCTTGAGAGAATCTCGATGACTTTCATTGCAATTGATTCGATGTGTGTATTGTAGATGGACTGGAGAAATATTTTACACTTGGCTGTATTTAACAAATCATATCCTATACATTACATTAAAGAATTTTTTCCTTGAGGATTTTTTATAAGATTTATATATTTTATTATCTCTTTTTCTAAATTCTAACATCAAATAGATAAAATTTAATTTTAGTAGATTAATAATATATTGAATAATCAGAAAATATATTGTCCCTATTTGGGCCACATTTTCTAAAATTTATTTTCATCGATACATTTCATGGAATAAATAACTTTTATGAACTTTTTAACTAGAGATTTCGTAAAATTTTTATTAAAATCTATTAAAAATTAATTTTTAAATAAACCAACAGTATCTTTTTATTGACAAATGTATGATTAATTTGAGTTGACCTCTATAATTCTTCTTATATTACTTTTGTCTTTGCTATAAAATTTCTCCTAAAATTTAATCGAACTAATAAGTAAATTCAAATATGAAAGAAAAATAAATAAAATAAGAAGAAAAAAATCTTAGAGAAAACCATTGGCACCTGTTAGCATCATTCTGTACTAGTGGTATACGTAGGCGCAGTTGGGCTATATTTTAGCATCGATAAATCGCGTTAGATGCCTGAGAGATTTAGCTGTTGAGCCGTCAAAGTAAGATTTGAAAAAAAAATTAATAAAGTTCAACGACTTGAACCAACAAACTATTAAAATTTAAAATAGTGAATAGTATGAGATCATAAAAATTGTTTTTTAAGGCCGAATTGGGGTCAATATGCAATAAAAGTAGGTCGTGTGGACAGAGTTGAGATTTATTGTCCAAAATTGATTGTACAACTCACTGTTCCCTCAATGATTCATCGATACATCATTTTACAACTATTTTTAAGTACATGTGGCAGTAAGAAAAAAGTTGAACGTGTTAAAGATAGCTCAAGAATTGGGTTCAAGTAAGGAGATGTTTGCAAACTTTTGGTCCTCAGTCGATGAAAAACCAGCTTCCCTCGTCACTGTTACATATGTTTAAGCAAAGACAAACATGCTACATATCTAGTTTGTCCGATTTTATGCAACAAGTCGAAAAGTTAGAACTCGTGCGAACAAGGCAAGAATCTATCATTCTTTTAATTTTTTATTTAATTTTATTGCTATCGATTTGGCCTTGATTCTACTGATCTAGGTTTGACCCTGACCCTTCACTTTTTCTTGATCAGTGTCAATTAGTACAAAAAATTTCTATTAGTATAGGCACGTACTGTGTTTTGTCCTCAATTGTATGATTTGGTGCAAGTTATTTGTGACTTGATGCGTAAATTAAGGAGATACATCTATCATAGTGTATGTCTCGTGTAAGCTTAAAGAAGCTAAACGATGTAATATTAAAAGATCTAAATTAATATAACATAATCACGAGTAATGTTGTTCTTAATTTGTATTCATGTCATGTCGATAGTTATTGCAGAAACCAACGATAGTAAACTGAGTAGGTTCGAATGCTTCTCTCGATGGTCGAGTTTTAGCTTTCAAGTTGCAATCGCTCAAGGTAGTAAGAATTACGATGACGCCCAGTTATGGCGCAAGAATCCTTTGCATAATGATTTCAGTCAAGTGCATTTGCAAAAGATCACAAGACATTAATATTACACACTGAAAATGTACTAGGAGGAGAAAGATGAGGTTGCTCCGTAAAGTTTTATTGTGGAGACTTGAAAATAGAGGAAATGCGTTTTTAAGTTCCCAATTCAGCAATACTCTGTAAGGACGGTCTCCACTGCGCTCCAACACGATGCCTTCCCACACCTCTACCGCAATTAGTGCTGCTTCCTAGACCTAAAAGCTCCTGCCTCATCTGAAAATGGCACCAAGAAGACAAAACACACTGAGCGTTAAATAAAACACGCTTGAGAACAACAACCACAAACCATTCTTGGTGTAATCGACTCGATCACATCTGTATACCAAATTGACATGCAAAACTGAAATTTCTATAGAGTATGATGAAATGGGATTTTTCAGTTTAGTTAGTTAAAACAATCTACTATGATTTGGAAAGAAACTATTAAACCGAAATGATGATATTTTTCTTCCTACGATACTTTCATCTGTTGCATTCACCATTCTCTTGTAAGACAAGTGAACAAGGCCTAAAGTCGCTTCATGCCTGTTTAATGGGACTTTAGGTCTATGAAGTAAACTCCTTCGACCAAAAGATTATTCTATACCCAGACCTACTTCTTTTCTTTTGGAGTCTCTTGGTTGTTCTCCAATCTTTGCTATATATGAACCTTTTAGTTCTATTGGTACTTCCAAGTTTAACAATCAATATTATATTTTAGTCAACGGTCAATTTTTTTTTGAAGTCATAAGCTCATATTTGATGGTCAATATTTGGTCAAAACAATATTTTAAAATGTGATTTTTAGGAGAACGTGTGGATAAAATTAGGGAAAAAATTTGGATTTGAGTACAAAATATTTTATTGTGTAAATGTGTGATTGAAAATGTGTGTGTAGATAAAAGAGTTCGAAAATAATAATTGTTAAACAGAAGCTAAATTAGTGTGCAAGTTGTAATGCCCATGTGACCTCTTTATGATTGACATTTAATCCTAACATATATAGCCCCTGTTCGAACCTTATTTTTTAGCCAAAATGCATTTTGAAAGTGTTTTGTTAAAGAATATATAGTTAAAAAATAAGAATTTCTTTTTTGATTTACATGTAAAATTATTTTATGAAAGAATGTATTCTTGAAAATAGGTTTTAAAAAAATAAGTTTTTGAAATAATGAGGGGCCAAACATAGGCATAGTGATGCCAAAGGGGGTCTGTGGCCTCACCCATGAAAAGTCGCATCCATGTCTGGCTTTTTGCGAGTGTGCATGTGTAAATGTAAACAATAAGTGTCCGTTTGACATGATTTTACTTTCTGTAGAAAAGTTTTTAAAAGAAGCTATCTTAATTTTAATTGAAAACTAATTTTTGAAAAAAAAAAATTCTATTCCAAAAGTACTTTTAAAGAATGTCAAATTGGACCATCTTCTTCTAAAAGCTTATTTAAATAGAAAATATTTTTTCGTAAAATTAGCCAAACGGATTCAAAAGCTCATTTTGAATTTTCGAAAGTTATGCCAAATGAAGCCTAACTCAACATGATGTTATGAATTGTGATACTTTCATCCGTTGCAGTCCCCATACATGAGTGTAAGAAAGTTGCCAAGTGAAGACATTGTTTTGAGTTTATAAAGTTACGTGCAGTCACCATACATGAGTGTAATAAAGGTTTTGTTGTTTAAATTCTTTTAGTTCTATTTTTATTATTGTGACTAATATCCATGCGATCTCTTTATGATGACATTTAACGCTATCACCCCCACCAGACCCCTACATACAGCTGAGTCAACGTAGGCTGGGCTTGCCCAACCCACGAAAGGCCCCAAGGTGGGGTCCAGACAGGGCAGAAAACCCAGGACGGGCTGTCGTAGATCAACTGGGCTGAGCTCACATGATTAATTAGAAATCGAGATAATTTAATCAATGGCCACTGAACTTTGCTATAGTAATCTACTTGCTCATCGATATTTAAAAAATTATTTGTTTTTCACTGAACTTTCCTATAAGTTACTACTCGCTCAACGATATTTAAAATTTACTCGTTCTAAATTTAAACAAAAGAATTAGTTGTTCACTAAATTTTGCTATAGATGACACTAATGGAACTGATATTGGTGATTGATGGTTAATTTTGTTTAAATGCAACGAATAACTTTACAAATTTCAATGAGCGAGTTATAATCTATAGCAAAGAGTAACTTTTTTTAGATTTTCAAAGTTTAGTGACCATTAATTAAATTAACTCGTCTATCAAAAGAATCCCACTAATTAAAAATTCAACAAAATAAACAATTGATTGATGAATGACATTATTCTTGTTCTTGTCGAAGAATACCTCGGTGGAGCTGCCATTTGATAATCTCGAGTTGGGGTTGGGATTGATATGAGGCTGTGTCTTGTTCTGATCTAAATGCAGTGCTCCACTTTCCTTGAGTAACCTGCCTAGCTTTTCACTTTTCTTGGCGGCAAACTCTTTCAATACATCTATGCCACCATGAAACAAATTAAACCAATATTTTCAACAACTGGCTTAATTGGATTATCATAACATTGTAGAGTACCAACCTTCAAAGGCGATGAGTCGATAAACTTGTCCAATAAGCAAAGTATCATCCGGGCGTAGAAGTTTGAGCTGATTCACCGGTGAGGTGATCACTAGAGCAACATAATGGCCAGGATTGGAAGTCATGACCTCATGGGCACTCACCGCCCAGTAAAATCTCTCCACCTTGTTACCACCCGGATGTTGAATCACCGCCGTCGCTGCCTCCGCAGCCTGGCAATTTCCCATTCTTCCTTTGCTTATGAAAATAGAAGAGATACAGTGACACTACACACAAATCAGTTACCAATGGTATTTAACTTTTCTGAAGAAGAAAAGAAAAGAAGATCTTACACCATACGCATTAATTACTGTATGTGACTGGAATCTGTTAGGAGATATGAGAAGAAATCCTGTAAATGAGAGAGCGTGTAAAGAAAGCATAAATAAATAGGGGGATTGATCTGATCTGCCAAACCACCGGAAAATTTGCAGGCTTTAGTTTTTCCTTTTGTTATTTATGATTTGGGTTTTGCGTTTGCTGGTGGGTGGGCGGGTGAGTGGGTGGGCATTGAACGGGGTCCACATATTAAACTGGAATTCAATGATAGTCAAGCATGAGTATACTATTTGGAGAACCAATCTTGTCAATTTAATCATTAATGGGAAAATTTCACCATTGATCTTCATCTTATTGACCTAATAGTAAGTTTAAACCCAACTTTTGAAAATGAGCAATCACTCATTTGGCATGACTTTTAAAAAGTAAAAAATTGTCCCTAAAATTAAGAAATTGCTTTTATTATATTTGAATAATTTTTTGAAAATATTAGTTTGACTATGAAAATTTTAGGTTATCATTCCCACGAAACTTTTCTATAAGAAGTGTGAACAAAAGTAGAAGTTCTGTATAACATATATACTCTGAATTGATCTTTTACTTTCCACAATAGTTACACAATCAATTCTCCGTGACAAAAGTTATTCAAATATACAATAAATTTGTAGCATCAAAAATTTTCAACCATCTAAGTTTACGAAGTTGTACATGACTACCTAATGATTTACAAAAAAAATTAATAATGATTTACAAAAAAATTTAATAATGAAAGGTTAAAAAATCAACACCTACTTGTTAATCAAATAATAGGTTGAGGAAACTTTCCCTTGTCTAATATTCATCTCAATTGCCCACTTGATAAGATAAAAGTAAAATTATGTGGCCTTGGACGTGCACGTATGTTAACTCTTTTTGCTTTGTTTGCCATCATTTTTGCCCAGTAGTAAAAAACACTCTTTTCGAGAATTGTAGCAAAAAGAGAAACTTTTTGATCGACACTTGGGCGAGTATTAGTTCTTGTTTTGGTCGGCAATCCACCACCACCACCACCATCGGTGTTCTATTCTACTTTTGACTCTCATTATTACACGTTATAATATAGTGGTAGTAATTTTTTGAAAAATGTGTAGTTAAAACAAAAAGATTTTTTTTTGAATTTACGTATAATATTATTTTATTGAAAAATGTGTTATTGATAAGAAGAGAGAGAAAATGAATTATTAATTTAATGGAGAATAATGGGCCATAGGAGTTGAACTATTAATAAGGACGCCGTGAGTTTGATTCTTCTATTAATGCATTATTATATCTTATGGTCCGTTTGATTGTAAGGGTAAAAAGAAAATGAATTTTAGAGAAAATAATTGTCTAGAACTTGTTTTTCATGTAATTATTAATTAAGTGTGTTTGATTGGTATAATTTTCCACCCGAAAATTTTTTGAAATTTTGGATCTTTTTGTTCACGTTTGGTTTTATTTTATAAGAAATTTGTCCATTAAAGTGAAATTTTTTTTACAATTGGTTATGAAATTTGTTACCATTGCCAAAAAGTTAAAAATAATAATAATTATTATTATTATTTGCTCGAAAACTATTTTTTCATCAAATTTTAGTGTTCGTTTAGCTTCATTTTACATGAAAATTGTCCATTAAAGTGAAATTTTTTTAACAATTGGCTATGAAATTTAGTTCAATTGCAAAAAAAAAAAAAAAAAAATTTCGGCAAAAACTGGAATTCATTTTCCCAACTAAAAGTTGGGAAAANTTTTTCATCAAATTTTAGTGTTCGTTTAGCTTCATTTTACATGAAAATTGTCCATTAAAGTGAAATTTTTTTAACAATTGGCTATGAAATTTATTTCCATTGCCAAAAAAAAAAAATTCTGCCAAAAACTGGAATTCATTTTCCCAACAAATAGTGGAAAATTAGTGTGGGCGTGGGCGGGGGCGGGAATTTATTTTCCATGCCAAATTTTGTCAATCAAACATGCTAAAAAGTGAGAAATTGAATTCATTTTCCATTTTCCCTATCAAACATGGCATTAGGGAATTGATGGCCAAATCCTTGTGATTGGAGTGTTAAATTATAACAATACTGCAAGCAAACGTGGCGGTACATTCGCGCATTTAATAAAGGCCAAATTTAAGTTGATATTCTCAATATTGTGCCGACGTGCCGTTTTTGTTCTACCTTATTATTTGTTCTCTAATAATTTCTTAAACTAGTTTATCAGTGGGTCGGAGTTGGGTTGGGTTGGGTGGAAAATATGAACATTTTATATATTTGTTTTTAAATTATTTTTTTAGCCTTTTTTTATTAGGAAAGTCATTTGACGAAATTGCCCCTTTAAATAAAAACAATTAAGGGCAATTGCTTTGCAGTTTGCACCCATAAAACTAATAGCCTTTTGGACCATTTGCACCACATTTGGAGAGTTTGAAACAATAACGCAACTTGACCAAAGCTTTGGGACCATTTACGTCAATTTTCCTATTCTTGTCAAACATTCAATCATCTAAAGTTACCTCACTCTATTACTAATCTCTCTTTAGATGTATTAAAAAAAAAAGGAATAATGTTACTTTGAATATATTTGTTTGATTTAGAGTTCTGAGTTACATAAATATGATATTTTGTAGGATCCAAAGGTGATTCTAGACTATAGAATTGTGTAATTTTTTATAATTGATTATGCTATATGTACATATAACATAATAGTTTATATATACATGATGTGGTGATATATAATTTTGTCAAAATTTCTTCAATTAAATTTTAAAAAAAATCTCTACGCTCTTTTTGACACATTAACTGTATGTAAACTATTACGTAATTCCATTATAAACCAGTGGCATTATTCTTATATTGTTCCATCTAAAATGGCCCATTTTTAACAATATAAAGATCATTTGTAAAACATTAGTGATGCCTCTAACGACAACCTTTTTTTTTTTTTTTTTGGGAAAATAGAGTTTTGAATAGTAATTTTTAGAAGAATGTGTGGTTAAAAATTAGAAAAAAATGTAAATTCATGTGGAGAATATTTTATGGTGTGAATGCGTAATTGAAAATGAGTATATATAAAAAAGAGTTTAAAAAATGGTTGTCAAAATTGTGTTATATCCGCACCACGCTTTTTGTTACTTGCACCAAAATGTAAGTTCCTAGTTATTTTTACACTTATGTCATCAACATTTACCGTTGTATTCTTATCATACTTTGTCGAACTACTGTATTTGTTTTTTAATTTGCTTATCTAAAATACAAAAGGCGTATAAGTCTTTTTACATCATTCTAATGGACTTTTTGGACCGAAACTATCATTAAAGACAAGATGTATTAATTAATAGAAGGATGATGATAAGAATGTGACCAAAATAAAGTTCAACCCGTTACTGTCCAGCTGAAGCAAAGCCCTGGAGACAAGATATGTGTAAAGAGCTTTATGCTCAATATCAAAATGAAACATACAAGTAATTAGAACCGCACGAAGATTACAAAAATGTTGTGGTTTTGTAATTGGAATTTTCGCTTAAAAATAATTCGGACTTGAGATTGAATGATATAAAGCTCGTCTTACTCCTAACATGAATTATTATGAGTCATTGAGTCCCATAATGAACCCAACTACTATATGGGTGAATCTTTTCATTACTACATCCAAGTCAACCGCTTGATGTGAACAAAACATTTCACATGGGCATCTTGATGAAGAAGTTCTTATGACTCGGACATTTAATGATTCTCGGCCTCATCGTATATGTCATTTGCTCAAGTGTCTCTATGGCTCGAAGCAAGTGCTTCAGTCTAGTTCACTTCACTCGTAGGCATAATTATTTCTCTTGGCTCTATGACGTCTCTAATTTTACATTCGTATTTCTTTATCTATAGTAACAAGTCTATCCTTATTAACGTTATGACTTGTTAACTACAAGGAATGCTTCATCGTTCATTCAGTATGTTATTCTTACACTTCTCTATTCGGTTTTCAACATAGGATCTGGGTTATCTTCATTTCATTTTCGGTGGTAGAGGTGATTCCAATGTCTTTGTTTCCCAACAGAAATATATATGTATCTTCTTGAGCGGCTTTCGTTAGAGGGTATCAAACAATTAGTGACACATATCAATCTCTACTCGATTCTTCATGAACTAACATGGTCTTTTTTTCTTGTTTGAAGCATCTTGCACTTGATTTTCACTTTGTGCGCGAAAAAAGTTTCTGCTAGCTCCCTCCATTGTATGTCTCCATGCACAACCAACTTGCCGATTTGCTCAGAAAACCTTTGTCGTGTCCTTGGTTTGCATTACTTTCATCCAAGATTGATAGTGTCAGAAAATAGGTTTGTGCGATAAATTCAAAAAAAAAATCTCTCTTTTACAAACACATGATTTGGCTAGATATTTAGAGCTTGTCTGGGGCCACATTTTGGCCAGAATTCAATACATTTTTTATCATTTAAAAGGATAGTGGGATCCAATTGTAATGTAATTACTGACTGCACAGGAAGTAAATTATCGGAATTGCCATTTTGTAAAGAAGAATGAATTTTATATGAAGTGGCACTTGATAATTTTACTTAATTCAATTAAAAATAACCGCTGCCATCATTGACACTTGTTGTATAACAACGTGAATTTAGCTAAAAATTTGATACAAAATGTGCCCCGGACAAGAGCTTAGTACGCGCTATAAACATTATAATTAACCCCTGTTTGATAGTGATTAAAATTGTGAATTTTAATCTAAATTAAAATCAATAATCGATTTTAACCACATATTTCATAGATCACACAACTTTTCAACAATACATTTTATCAACTTTTATTAAAATTTACTAAAAATCTTATTTTTATCTCTACCAAATAGGGGGTCAAATCAGATTATGTTTATCATGTGATTAATTGTAAATCTAATTCTTTAATTGTTTGGGCGCACGATCACCATCCGTTTGTGATCTACAAGCACTCTTTAATTCCATATGCTTCCAATATTCAAGTCTTCTACACTTATTTCGCCTTTAAGCCTTACAATCTTGTGTCAAATATCCATTGTTTGGTTTAATTAGTGTTTACTTCTCTTGTTTTTAGGATTGACTAAGGAGCGCAGTTGGAGAAATTCAGAAGTAATTGGACTCAATTTGGAGCTGGAGAAAGTTCTAGGACTAAACCAAAAGAAGTAAAGAAGGTCAGGGACTGATACTGCGAATTTTCTGAAAACCACTTTTGCTGGAGCCCGCCCAGGTCCCGAATTACAGCAACAAAGTTCATGTTTCTCGCGGCCTCTAGTCCACTTTTTGGGAAGGCAACCCACCATGGTGATACTGTGCTGTTCAAATAGGACTGCATATGATCTGAAGGAGGGTTACGTGAATTTCAATGGGATTGGATTCTTATAAATACAAGTAAATTGGAAAAACTCAGGCACACAATTTTCTTAGGACAAAATGAAATTTTTGAATGCACAAACGTAGATGGATTTTGAAGATTGCATAGGGGAAGAAATTGAAGCTTAGGGCAAGTTGAATTTTGATTTTTCATTTTAGTGTTCTTTAAAATCATGAAGTGCTTAACTTCTTGTTGCTGTTTAATTATGATTTTTTTAGCTAAAATCGTAGTCGGATGAACGATAGCTTTATCTCGAAACCTTGCTTTCGATTATTAAAGGTATGGTTTTCATTTACAGTACCGTATCATTATTATTATTGTGCTTCATGACTCAATTAATTTTTTGATAATTTTTAATTAATTTGTGAATGGTAACGAGTTGGAATGTGAGTTATTCGTTTAGATCAAATATTAATAGTTGATAATTTAACTAGAAGAAATTAAAAATACAATCTTAGAATTTAGCTCAATTGGTATCGACATTCCACTTAAGTCCCTCTTAAGAGGGAGGTCGTCAAAGGTTCAGATTGTTAGGGGCAGCAACTTAATTTCACATTGAGAAGCAACCTAACGGACCTTACGTAAGCTAACGGATCCATGTGAATAGCCCCTAAGAAACATGCAAAATTTAGAAAGCCTATGGCCGTTACAGTATGATTAAAAGTGGTTTGCCTCCGTAAGAGATACATCTAAATAGACCTGTTATGCTACCAAATTCGTAAAGGAGATTCTCTCCAACAAAAGGAAGTTGAAGGAAAATGAAACGGTCATGTTGTGAGCATGAAGTCAAGAAAGTTGTGCACCAATGTCTGTTGAAGCTAGAAATATCGATTGGACAGTCACCGATTGGTTAAATTGACGAATTGTGTGCAAAAGAGCTCAATTTTATTAGCAATAGTGCAGAAAGCGAGCATAACTTGGATACTACGGTGAAAGTTTTATGTGAAATTGAACGTGAAAGAGCTGATAACTGGCTTGAGGGTGGGGGTGGTCAGGTCTAGAGCCAACGACGGTTGACAGGGATGGAGTGAGAGAAGGTTGGTGGCGGCGACGACGACGACGACGACAAGTGGAGAAAGATTAATCAATTTTTTTTTTGTTCCTTTAGACCCTCTTTATATTAGTCATTATTTTTTTTTTAATAAATAAGTGATTTTTTTGAGGTCAACTCATGGGTTTTTTGGACGAAACCATTCGAGGGATATCGCATTATAGATTAATTTAAAGGTTTGAAATTGCCATTCCACTCATGAAAGGTTTGGGATTACGAATGCAACTTACCTATCTTATATGCCTTTGTTTAATTTGATAAAAAAAATTTAGTTAAAATTAACAATTAATTTTAGAAAAATGTCATATAGCACTACTAATTTAGCCCATATTTGATTTACATTGAAATTTTCATTCTCATTCTTCTACTCATTTTCAACCACACATTCTTCAATAAAACAATATTTTTAATTACATCAACCACTTTTCCTTATTTTTCAACCACACATTCTCCATCAATCTGTTATTCCAAAATACATTCTTCCAAAATAATGCATCTCAAACACACCCTAATTAAATGGATCGTTATGAAACTAATTAAATTGGATCAATTATGTGTTGTCGAATAAAGTGGTTTTTAATACCAGCGGTGTTATATAGCATTACCGTTAATTTTAATCATATATATAATGGGGTTAGTAATTTTTATCAATTTTTCAATCACATATTTCATCAACTTTTATCAAAATCTATTAAAACCCTATTTTTTAGCTACTAACGAGCGATGATCATCAATACATTATATGACTTTTTCATACAATGTTCTTGGTGCTTAAATAAATAATTAGCAAGAAGGAAAATTAGATATGCCAAATACCTACATTAAAATGACAAGTTTTCCAATAAAGAAATTTATACTAATCATGCGTTAACACGCATCGGAATAGCTAAAGTTATCCTGGTAGTGGGTCTTACCCTAGAGTCAATATAACAAGTATTTTGTAGATTCTTTTGTTATACTATATTCCCAATTAATACAATGCACCTATAGTACGCACACTTGCATGTGTAGCAATGAATATTGTCTAATTTAAATTATTATTTTTTAGCATGACCAATATAATACTGAAAAACAACGTACATTTAAATTGAAAAACAGTAAGCAATGGTCTAAATATACTTCCTATTCTCTACTTTTGCTGTTACTATTGAGGATGTGGGCTTTGATAAGATCTATAATCTTTAATAACAATCTAGTTTTCTATTGTTCATGTTAAATACCTTAAAACTTTAAGAATACAACTTCAATGTGTGTGGTCGAAATTTCTGTTTAGTTCAACAAATAAGTTTAGTTAGGCACGTATGAGGGGCATTCGATAAAATTGGAACAATTTCCTGCACAAGGATGACACGCACAAATGGAAAAATAGTTAATTAGCAAAACATGATTTCAACAAAATAAAATTACATTTCATAGGGGCATACTACAAAAACTGAGAAAAGGGCTAAGCAGCTTGCTTAACTTGTTTGGGTTTCATTATAATGAACTTATGAAGTCAAAATCACGTATTAATTTTAACTATACATTAGCAAATATTTCTTATTCGTACATTTCATGAGACTCGTTATTTATTTCCATCACAATCTCATTATAATTTTTCCTAGCAAGCATTTCATGTTGATGTTCTCAAAATCGGACTTCTTGAAACTGAATAGCTTCTGAATTTCGGATAAAATTCAGTCTTCACAGCGATATGTTCTCTGAATTCACAGGGCTTGTCTTCATCAATCCTTCCAATGGTAACGATCTGACTCCGGCCCACTACATATGGTTCCGACTGGTGTCTCCTCCTGAGAGAGTCATCCCCTTTGATATTGCCGGCGAGGCGGAGGCTCCTAATATTCGTGGCACAGAGTACATCATCATTGTTTGAGAATGATGAGTTGGTACTGAAGCTTTTTGGTAAATTTGAGAATTGTAGTGCTGCAGGCCACCCCACTGATGAATGAACTTCTCCGGCGCAACCTGAAAGGCTTTGGACGTACAAATCCCTCGCTTTCGACAGAACCCTAATCAGGGCTTTAATCAACCGTCTCACTTTGCTCTCTTTCCGACTCCTTCTGTTGCTGTTCTTCCTCTGCATATCTCCACTTCTGCTTAGCTCATATATACATAAATCGATTTATTGTATCTGAATAGATCATATACACGATATATATAATGTTGGTTTTTTTATTTACATATATTATTCGAAAATGATGGGCAGAAAATAGGGTGACCATGAAATGCAATGTTCAATGAGCAATATACGTGTGGACTTTGTCAAAAATGGTAATATAACCAAGTTTGATAGTTTGGTACGTGCCAAATTGTCATTTGACAATTTAAAAAAAATACAAACAAACAAATAAATAAACGGTTTTTCCTGTAATAATTTTTTTTTAAAAACAAAGGCAATGTCAAGCATGAAGTACACTTTGAAGTGTACAAATGGCATTTCCCAATATGATAAGAGAGATTCAACATAACAAGAAGACTCTGTGGTGCCGAATGTTCAATTTCTAGGCGTAGACCACCGAATAAAGAGAACTAATGCTGATTTTGAACAAATTTTTGCTCCTTATCATTTCTGTTATGAATTGTTCTGGTATGAGAAGGACGGGCGAGACTTGAGTTATTGCAATGACGATGTAACGATTGATTTTTCTCAATTAAATAGTTAAACTAATGAAAAGATTTATTATAACGCGGGTTAATTTTATTTTAAAAGTATAAATAAAAGTACATGATGAGAACTACATAATTCATTTTCAATTTCTTGCTATCATTCACATTCTAATGGTCACTATTTTAATGTTGCTTGAATAAATACAATTATCCACGGGTTTAAGAACTTTTTTAGAACCTATTACAAGAGAGAAAGATAGAAATAATCTATTAATTGTATCCATTCAAATACTCAATTGACCTTCATTTTCCTACTTTCTTTTTATTGAAATTATGAATGCCCAATTAAAAATTTCTTAAAACATAAAATGGATTAACTGATTCACTTATATTGCATACTAAAGGTGAAAATCATGCATTTTTATTCGTTGCATCATATTTTATTTTCATTTTAAAATTTTTATTTTTGTTTATTATTTCACTTACGTTCTTAACTTTTTTATTGCATTTATATCCTCAACATTTCATTAAGTAGCTGATTCACGTCTCTGATGACAATTTTCATCCAAAACAATCATTGAGAGGATGTAAAACCACTTATTTGCGCATCATATTTTAGATGAAAAATAAATAAAAAGTGTGACAAAATACTTTTTCCTTAATTTAAAGCAAGAATATTTTAATATAAAGAATCATCAACGACGAGAGTGAACCAAAGCCATTGTCTTTTTCTTAGTTTATAAGATGTATTTAATGGGTTACATATATCAATACTCCATTTTTTAATTTATTCAAATCATATTTGAATTAAATGATCATTGAAATATAAAAAAATATGATAAATAAAATGAGAAGGAAAAGTCAATAAATATTTCTTAAATAATAATAATAATAATAATAATAATAATAATAAAGAGCCAAAATAGAGAGAATTGTTATAGTGAGTAAAATATTTTACTTTCTCAGTTTAAAGACATTTTCAATTATACTTAAAATACTCTTTATACATAAAGAGTCCATAAAAGATGTTCTAATTACCCTATCCTAAATTGTGAGAATAATGATATTTCCCTCTATGTAGCAACGAAGACATCAACACATTGTCACATGAAAAACAAAAATCATCTCAACTTTATTAGACGATATGATAATCATCATAATATTACATAAATCAACGAAGAATGTCAAATAGCATTACTATTCTAGAATGAGAGGGAAAAGTACTTAAACTTGGGCCAACCTCATTGATCAAAATGAAATTGTCATGTGAAAAACAAAAGTCATCTCAACTTTATTAGACGATATGATAATAATCATAATATTACATAAATCAACGGAGAATGTCAGATAGCATTACCATTCTAGAATTAGTGGGAAATATACAAGTACTTAAACTTGGGCCAACCTCATTGATCAAAATGAAAGTGCTTCAACCTTTGATCATCGATCATTATTCGATTGCCACTTCCACTTTTATTCGGAAACATCATTTACCAAAATTGTAAGTGCTCCACCTCGTGTCAACTACTCTACCTCAAATGAGATAAATAATTGTTTATCGTCTATTGTCATTTTTCATTGTGCACGACGGCTGCAAATCTATGTGCCAGTTTGGCGAGGCTTTTAAAAAGCTTATATGAGATTTTGAAACTTAAAAGTTGCTTTTAAATTCGATTGATTAATTTTATAAAATTGTTTTGCAATTAAAAGAGATTTTAGAGGAAGTTGATTCAATGTAATTTTATCTAAAAACACTTTCGAAATATAAAACTCTTTTAAAAATTAACCTTTAAACAAAAATTAAGATAATATTTTTTCCAAAAACTAAAACAGGTCAAACGGGCCTATACTTGTCCCATCTACCCTCCCCAACTATTCATCTTGGAGAATAAATTTTGGGACACCGCAAAATCTGCAATAGGCCACGTACACCATCGATAACACTACATGTCGAAATTCCGCGTGTGTTGCAAATCCAAATAAAAAACAGGTGGCTTGAATTCTACCAAATAAAAAGAATCAACGGCTTGCAAGTCCAAACAGTGAAAGGCCATTAACGGATATTGCTCCACCTCTTGACCCACCATTAATTTATACCCTACTTTTTAAGTGTTTGGTTGTACAAATGCCAATGTGCGATGACCTAATCTCACTTTCTTTTATATATTTTATTGTTTAAAGGGTTAAGATTGGTAGTTGTTTAAAGGAATATCGTGAAACCAATTTTTTTTAAAGTTGGATTACTTACGGATTTCTTGAAAAATAGAAGTGCAATAAGAAAAAAGAGAAATAATTGCTTCTTAATTAATGTAAAAAATAATGTTTTATCAGATATAAATATTAATATTATTATTCAAAAAATGTAAAATGTAACATCCATTGTAATTAATCACTAAAATAAATAAAAAGTAAGAGCTGAAATCAACATAATTTTGAGTGCCAAAGATTGAATCTGATTCATATTTCTGTTGTTATATGTATCCTTGTTGTTATAACAAAAACACAACGGAAGCAGTAACCCAAGAACAAGAAAAACATAATCAGTCCATCAATACTAGGGGATTGATTATCATATTTAGAACTTAGAACAATACCCTCACGTGCAAATGAAACATTCACAAAAACTCGAACCCTAAAGATCAAACAATCGCAGCTACTACAATGGAACTCAAGATCAAACAACTAATCTCAACACAAAACCCTCAATCGAAGAATCACATGGACTCAAATCACACAGATTTAACAATCAAAATCAAAAGTTTTGATCAATACAAAGTAATCGAAATAAAGAATGGAAGAGACGATACAGAGAAAACCCCAAAAGCTTCTAGCACCATGAACAGAATGAAAAGTCACTCAATGGCAACTATTCAAGCCCCTTAAATACACAAATTCATCACCGTAGATCTCAGCTAATTATCAACGGTCTATAGCAGCACACGTTTCCATCAAATAGGTCGGGTTTTGGGCTTATTTCAAATGAGTTATCAAGAAATAACCAGAACCAATCCAGCAATGGGCTAGGCCCAATTTCATCACAGCCCAGTGAATTGAATTCAATTAATATAATTTGCATCACAGTCTATCAAATCTCCCTTTTGATGCCAATTATATAAACAAACCAAAAACACTTTTGCTTCTCTATCATAAGCACCAAAAAGAACAGTCCTCCAAAAACACAAAGTTCACCCAATATCAATTCTTAAAATTTGCAAATAAGATTTAAATTTGTTGAGAGGAAGTACATTTGTTCCCATATCAACAGAATTAAATTGTGTTGAGATTTTTTTCAAGCAATATAGACTTTTTTTGAATTATATCGATAGTGAAATGTATCCTAACATTTATGTGTTTAATCATTTCAATAAAAACTGAATTTTTACACAAATGAATGGCACTTTGACTCTCAGAATAAACAACAACAGGATTATGCAATTCATTCAATTCACACAACAAGTCTTTTAAGCCATAAAAACTCTTTAATAGCTTTAATAGCAGCCTATATTCAGCTTCAGTAGTAGATAAGGTCATAATAGACTGCAGTTGAGACTTCCGGCTTATGCAAGTATTACACAAAGTAAACATATATGCAGTTATAAATTTCATATTATCCTTATTACTAGCATAAACAGAATCCACATATCCTCTTAACACAATTCACTCTTTACAAAATTTAAAATGCAAACCTAAGTCAGCAGAACCTTTTAAGTATCTTAAAAGCCATTTTAAATCCGTCAAATGTTCAGGACCTGGATTTGCCATAAATCTACTCAAA
>CAIGRP010088639.1:0-14588 GCA_903798385.1 Fraxinus cuspidata
CACTCTTAGATAGTAAGAGATTAATGATCTACATTTTATCCAATTAAGTTGATAATGAAATCCTAGGCCAAGGTGAACTCATAAGTCGAAAACTCATTTTTGACTTACATCGACTTAACAGTGGGATAAAAGAAATAATCGATAAACGAGATTGACACATATCCATATCTTGTAATTGATCGGATCATATTGACGAAAGGATTATAGTTTCACGGTAAACGAACAAGTTTAGTTTGTCACACCACGTGATATTTTTCGTTACGTGTATTGCCCTGACACATTGCTAGATGTCAATCTGAAACGACGGATGTGAATTTATGATAAATTAAAAAGGGGTATTTAATTTTCAATTTTTATTAGATTAAAATAATAATTCACATCGTTAGATATTGCGATTGGGAACCTAATGAGTCACACACAAAAGAGAATCAAAAGAATGAGATTTACCAATTAATTAATTGCAAGTGTTGGATAATTAATTAATTGAGTTACTTATTAATAGGTCAGAATTAATTAATTGGATTAATTAATTTATGGACCATATTTAATTAATTTGATTAATTAAATATTGGACCGAGTTAAGTTTAAGAGACGAGTCAAGCCGGTTTGGACTTATATTAATAGGCTGTTAGGTTTGAAAACTGTAAGTAATTAATCATTAATCTTGCTAGCACAAGAAAAGAAAATACTAGTCTTTATTCTTGTTATATGTGTGGATCACCATTGGAGGCGGACAATTGGACAGTTTGGATTACAGATCGTGATCATTCGAGTTCGACAATTAGTAAATGAGTTTGTAGAATTCATCAAATGTATTACTTATAAACACAGTTTCTATTTAAAGACAAAGAAGATCCGTTGTGGAAATTGAAAAATAATTTATTTTCCGCTGTGCATGATTAAGTAAATTTTCAACAGATATCTTGTATAAGTAAATCATCATTATAGAGTATGGTTGGTAGATTATATCCATTCATCGCGAACACATCTCCTACAAGTATATCACCCTCGTCTAAGTTGGGATCAATCATTACATATTTTGCTGCTCTTTTGCTTCTTTTTATTCTCCGTCGATGAAACAAAGAAAAATGTAGATCAGATGAAAAATAAATAATCAAATAAACGATAGAAACATATTGAGCCTATGTTTGAGTTCCATTTTTTCGAAAACTTATTTTAAACTACAAGTTCTCCCATAAAATAATTTTTACGTAAACCCAAAAAGCTTTTTTTTTTAATTATACATTCTTCAAAAACTCACTATTTTAAAACCCATTTTCTCCATAAAATCGAGCTCAAATAGGACCTAATTAGAAATAGTATTGGGCAATGACGTCGAAAACTTATTGTTGATTTTATATTCCGCAAGTATACAGATCGTAACGAGTAATAATGTGTACTTAAGAGTCCGGATTTTCATTCCCACGAGAACTACTATTTAATAGTTTGTTCAACTAGTCCTAACTTCAAATTTTTGAAAATAAATAAATGTATTTTTAAATGTTATCATAATTACTATAAATATACAAAAAAAAATAATAATAATTAAAATATGGGTTTTTATATGACAGTTGTGTTAGGATTATCGAGTTCATCATGGATATCCCCTTAATCCCAATCACTAATGTTCGTTACAATTATATGTACCTAATCAAAATTTTCTAAATTAATTGATTTATATCTCTCGGGTTCAAATAAATCTACCCAATTAAGTCAACCCACCATATCTCTATGTGAATCCAGATAATCCTTAATCAAGAGCATTCAATCACCAAAAAAAATTATTAAACTGTGACAACCATGAAAGTGTGTTCCTACTCTTTGATCCAAATTGTAGATTTTTATTACGTGGTATAAATAAATAATTCGCCTCTCACTCACAAACCAATGAATTAGTGGCCAATTAAACCAAAGCAGTAAGATTAGAAGTAAAATAAAAAATAAAAAATCACGATATCAATTAGAGATGTAAAGCTTTTTTTTAATTAAAATTAAGTTTAAAATTTGGTTCGAATCATTCTTTCCAACTAATCAGTTAAGTAAATGTTATGAGAAAATAATAATACAAGAAGAAATTAAAATACATCAACGAGTTTTAATGAAAACATAAATTGGGCTTAGATCCCTAGCATATGGTCATTCCCAAGTGTGCATTGCCATTTTTTCTCTTTTTTTTTTCAAGGATTAACAAGTGCAATGCCATTTTTCTCTCTTCTGTTTTTTTCAAGACAAACATAAATGTGGCTTAGATTCCTAGCATATGATCATTATTTAGTTTATACTTAATAGTTAAAGACACTCCAAACAATCTTTTTTTTTTTTCAACATGTATAGAATCAACACAATTCTAGATATCTCCTTTATTGGCTCGACCACCCCCAAATTACACTATAAATGGTACCCGTGAATCAACTTATTACTGTACAACACTAAACTCAATTTGTAAACATAAATAGTCTCACATTCTACAAGGATAGAGAAAATTTTAACTACAATATATCAATTCATAAACTAACACATAGTTTCAAGTATATGCATCATGATTGATAAGGCTATCTAGCTCATACAAACAAGCAACAAAATTAACTATTTCTTTATTTTTTTTAATTAAATAAAACACGACATTCATATAAACTTAATATATAAAATAATTTACACAAAAGCAAAAAAATTCGACAATCACACAAAAGAAATTAAGCAATTAATGTTTCACCCCATAAACTTAAACTAAACATTATCCTGAAAGTAAAAGACAAAGGTGGAGGACTTTCCTGAGTGAAGAGATTTATTGTGTTCATTGCTATCGGCCTCATGGTAGGGCTATAGTGGATTGGATGGGTGTGATGAAAAGATCGGAGGCTGAGAAAACATGAATGTACACAACCAAATTCCCCTTTATTTTTCCTTTTGGAGGTTTTCTTCACAAAGTTAGTTATCCCCTTTTTGTAGAATCCTTGATGAAGTAGAAAACGCAGTGATTTGTAGAAGTCTTAATTTGTATTGTGAAGGAGGATAAAAAAATTGGGTTGGAGAAGTGGAGAGACCGATTTAGGGCTTTTAGAAGAGTTGAAAGAGAATAAATTTAAGAAGGAAGAGGAATTTTAAAAAGGGCAGAAAAAATGAGATAGCGCTAAGACGCTGCAAGTAAAGTGTCTGGGCACTGTAAAGATACTGCCTAGGCATTGTATTGCTGTAATTTTTTTTCCCAAACTGATGGAGCTTAGGCGTTGTAACTTTGAAAATATTTTTACTTCTGGGCACCAAGGCGCTTGAGCGATTGCGCCTGGGCGCTACAACTCTGTTGAAAATTACCAAATTTTGGACCTTTGGATGATAGGGCGCTTTTGTAATGGCACATGCACCTCTTTTCGATTGAAGTCTTTTTTAAAAGCTGTTTTGACTTTTATACTCAATCTTTGTTTTTATTTTCATCCCTAAAGACCTACAAAAATTAGCAAAAATATTAAGAACCAATAGAAAAAATGCCAATCTAATTTCTAAATAATTCAAAAATAGGAAATTTTTTCCATGTTTCGCCCTCGTTCTCTATAATAATGCTTAAGTTGTCAGCCATTGACTTAGGATATAGATCCATCTTTGCCTTTCAACTTTACATCACCAAAGAGAAATATTTTGTGAATGGTTAATGATCCTGACCATTGTAAAATTTAAGCTTATTCGGGAGCAACTTCTAGCAGGAATTATAAAGAGGTAATTGTTGTCTTAGAATAAACTTACTCCTTGGTATCATCTTTTCGTGCCACTTCTTAATTTGTTATTTGTAGAAATTTGCCTTTCATAGACGTCATTGTGGAACTCCTCCATTTTATCAATTTGCAAAAGACGTTTAGCATCTTCTGCTTTTACATCACAATTCAACTTCTTTAAATTAGACCTTTCCTCCATAAAGGTATAGCAAAGATGGTTAGGAGGCAACTTCAACTCAGGTTTAGTACTCAAAACCTCCTTAGATTTGAGAGGTTGTAAATGATCTTCTTTATACCCTTCACTTACCACTGCACCTATAGAGTCGATCCTTTGATAAGTACAGAATCTTTAGGGAATTTCATAGGTTGGTATATATTAAATATGACTTGTCCTTTATTAACCCATAGTGTCAACTGTCTTCCTTGTATATCAATGAACGCCCTACTAGTTGCTAAAAATGGACGACCAAGAATTAATGGGATTCTTGGTCTTCCTCCATGTCCAACACAACAAAATTAATAGAAAAAACAAATGAATTTGTCAAGTTTAACCAACACATCTTCAATAATCCCCCATGTGTCTGTGAGAGATCTATCAGCAAGCTGCAAAATGATGGTTGTTGGTTTCACTTTCCCAAGAACCCACTTCTTGAATACAGAGGGACACATTAAGTTGATTCTAGCCCGTAGATTACATACTGCCTTATCAATGGTAGAACCACCAATTGTGCAAGAAATTGTAAAACTACCTGGATCCTTTAATTTTTGAGCGAGCTTCTTCCAGAGAATTGTACTACGCCCTTCTGTTAGCTTTACTGTCTCGTACTTCTCTAACTTCCTCTTCTTTGACATCATTTCTTTCATGAACTTGGCATAATTCAGCATTTGTTCCGGTGCATCTGCAAAAGGTATGTTTACATGAATCTTCTTGAAAATTTCAAGGAACTTAGCAAACTGTACATCAAACTTCTTCTTTTGGAATATTTGTGGATATGGAAGTGGTGGTTTTATAGTTAGTGGGTTGTCAAGAAATGAAATTGAATTAAGTTTAGGAACCTTCTTTGTTTTCCCTGCTTCAATTTCCCGTTCTTCAGCTTGCCCTTCTTCTTGATTAGAAAAATGTGTAAAAATCAAAGACGCATTATGCTTTGCTATCATCAATTTCTTTACCACTTCTCACTATGATGGCATTTCAAAATTCCTTTGGGTTCACCTATATATCATTAGGAAATTTTCCTTTCGATTGAGAATTTATTGAATTTTCTAGTTGACTGGTTTGCACTTCATGAGATTTCACAGTGGCCCACATGTTGCTCAGACGAGTCTCAATATTATATAGTCATGCCTCATCCTGGTTAAATCTTGACCTAGTCTAAAAAATATAAGTTCCCAAGATATCTTATAATGATGGTTCCCCTTCAAAAACTTGATTATTAAACCTATGGAAGGTTTTAGTACATTCCTGGAGTTTTCATAAGAAAGATTCTCATGGTTTCGCAACCCTGGATGGTAGTAGTTTGACGAGTTATTTCCTCTTCGATTAAATTTTGGTTGTTTACATATTGGACATGTTTATTCTCCATATCAGTTTTTTGGTGTGGTGTAGAAGCAGCAATAGCTGAATTTGTTTCTTTTTTTTTTTATTTGCGTTCCCTGTATAGTCAATATAGCTATTTAGCTAGTAAACGATGACATTTGAGTTGCAAGAACAGTAATGAGATTCACCTCATAAAGACCAGTAACCCTTTAAGCACTTGAACACTCATTTGTTCATTGATAACTGTTAGTGGTCATTTTGATCCAGTAAGGAATAAGCATCATTTGCAGTTTTAGACATCAGGGTACCACCTGCAACAGTATCAACCATCGTTCGTGTTCAACCATTCAACCCGTTATAAAATATCTAAATCTGCATCCAATTCTGATAACCACGTTGAGTGCATCTTCTAAGTAAGTCTTTGAATCTCTCCCACGTCTCATTTAATGGTTCAAAATCATATTGTATAAATTGCTCAATCTTACTCCACAATTGAGCTGATTTGGAAGGGGAAAAGAATTTGATAAGGAATTTCTAAGTCATCCCCTCCAAAGTGGTAATAGAAACAAATTGCAATGATTGAAGCCACCCCTTTACTTTATCTCTCAAGGAGAAGGAAACACAAACACAGTCTAATTGTGTTTTCAGTAACATCATTCATTTTCACCGTGACACAAATCTCCAAAAAGGTAGCAAGATGAGCATTTGGATCTTATAATGGGAATCCTCCAAACTAATTATACTATACCATACTTATCAATCCAATCTTCAATTCAAAGTTGTTTGTAGCAATAGTTTGACGCACAATACCATAATATTTGTTATTGACAACTGGTCGGACATAATCTCGAATAGCTTGCTGTTTTCGATTTTCATTTGCTGCCATTGCTTCAATTTCATTTCTTCTTGTAGCTCTTAATCTCTTAAATGTTCTTTCAATCTCGAGATTAAAGGATAGTAATTCAAAAAATCTTTGATATTCGCATAAACAACTGAAACGCCAACAAACAAAACAATTAAAAGTAAAGAAATCTAAATTAAAATTAAGCCTCATTAGTAATAATATTAGTAAAAACAAAATCAAGCACACGGTATCAAGTTTTATAATATAACAATAAGTTAGAATGTTGAACTCAAAGGGACTGATAATTAAATTATTACTAAGTACTATAATTAAAATAGCCCTACTTTATCTAGACAACCAATTTAATATGATCAATAAATTTTAACTAAATCTAAACTAAGAGAATGACTAAATCAACGATGGAATGCAAATTTTTAAGGATTAAAACAATATGAGAAAATCTTAGGGTTTTGATTTTATCTAACTATCAGCTATGTCTCTTAGTTTTATATTTATCTCCATTGATTTTTCGAGTTTATAAGCTAATATATTTCTACTCTCTCTCTCTCTCTCGACGCCAAGTGGAAATCATTCCTAAATCATAATTCCAATACCTTTAGTCCAAACCAAAATCTAAGAATTCACAAATTCTATGGTTCTTTGTGAAAACACTTTAAAAGAATTATACTTTCTCCTGAAACCTATAAAATTCTAGGTTGTGTTATTCTATGATCACATTCAAAATTCTCTCTCGAGTGTCAAATCTTGAACATCAAATCAGTTAATTAATAGCCAATTAATTGAAAGCATTAAGAACAAATAACACAAATAAACTTAAAGGAAAAATCTCAAAGAAATAATTATTGAAAATCAAAATATAGTCTCAAGTTTAGATTACATCGATCCCTAGATGAAAAAATTAGTTCATGATGGAAGAATAAAGAAATCTTGATTTCATAATCATAAACATAGAGAAGAAAAAGTAAAAAAATGTTTTGGAGTTGAATTAATTCTCTTCTCACCATCTCTTCCGTCAATTGCCTTGATCTGTTGACTTGCTATCGTCGAAGTGTGCTTCAAAATTCCCTCTCAAGTTGTATTTATGACTCCTTTTTGTCTTTATCTCGAATTTGGGTTGTTTAGGCTTTTAGTGGATAAAAACAAACCCTAGGTCCCGCAGTGTAGCGCTTGGGCGCTTGTTGTAAAAGCAAGACAAACAAAATATCTTGTTTAAATAGTATTAATAGCATGAGTGAAATACACTCATCAATTATACACATTTTATGAACAAAAACAAACAAATACACTCGATTCCTCATGTCTCTTCATTTCCAAGAGTCTTGTGCAATACATTAATACATATTTGACTATATTGATCAAATGTAACCATTTACAAACATATACCTCTATGTGTGCGGAAGAACAAGTGTTTGAATATAACTGTTTATATACACAACGATTGAAACAAACTGTTATAAATATCAATGTCACTTTATCTTATAGATATAGAAAAGGGTATTAACAAAATCATCATCTTTAAACTCTCATTAATGTTTTTCTCTTGTATATATGCTTTCTAACTATGCATTTCACATCAAACTTTTTTTTTTTTTGTTTTGTTTTGTTTTCACATAACAGGATAAATTGAAATAGTTGATTATCCCTTCAAAATATTGTTTACCCTTATCATTTTACCAACTAGTGTATAATTCTTTTTTCATTCCTTTGAGTTTGCTCACACATATAAATATTATCTGTTTCAAATATGCAAATATCTATACTTTTATTTGCTACAAAAATAGTTGCATTTCTTTCTCACTTACTGTTGTAAAATTATGAGATAATTGTTGATGTCTATTTAGTCTTATCAAATTCTTAGATATGTTCTATCTACTCTAAAGGAGTCTATTTTACTCTGATTTTAACTCTTATTTTGAACCCTATAAATAAACGGCATTAATTCTCAATAATATACACAATTTAGTTGACTCTTTCTATTTTCTATTTTATTTTTTTAATTTTATAACATGTTATCAACACGAATAAGCTCACCCAAAGTAGAGAGAAAATTGAATTTTGCAAATTTAATTGTAATGCTCTTCATGAGTGAGTATTATAACCTCTATTAGTTTTTTACTATAGAAGTGTTACAACAATTGAAGCAAACAATGATGCGAAATTGAGAATTTAAATGGACATTGAACGAAGAAACAGAAGATTCTTCAATCAAATGAATTTATATATGATATTTGTTCTCTTTATTGAAAATTAGTCATTACTCATCACTAGCTAAAATATTAACTGAATTCTTTATATTTTTGAAAATTAATTAGAGTGATATATGGGGTTCCGTCACCCTCTATATTGACCATCTAAATATTATTTCTATCTAATAGATATGATGCATATATTGATTGCATGGTGTTTGCTACTTGAAGTTTGCGAAATTACTACTAAAGTTTTAAATTTTCAGCATAATTTTCAGATTATACAATAAAGACGTTTTATCTTGTTAATACTAGTGAGCATAAATCTTAACATTTTGATAAATGTTAGTTGAGAGGTCGATAAATAGGTTAACACTATTGTTTTAATTTCTAAACCATTATCATTGAGAACAAAGTACTTCACAATCCCGTCTAAGGAATGTTACTTGCGTCATGCCAACATAAAAACATTTTCCTCTATAATTGGTTTGTTGTCATAGCCTAATTCTTCAATCTTATTAATTTGATAGTGCAATATATGTACAATTGATCCACCACAATGTATTTATATGAAAAGTAAAGAAGGCTTGGAAGAACTGCATAGTTTGAACCTTTATACATTATCTCAAGCCCTAACGGTGATATTTTATAACATGGTTTGTTGATTATTAATTTGATTGAACAATTCTCTTAGCATTAGATGGAGGAATTAAGAAATTGGAAATAATGTACAATTGTATTATTATATTATCTAGATAATCGTAAAGACAAGTAGAACTAGATGTTCGGAAGATTACTCATTTAGATGCATTTACCGATTATAGAGATCAAAATTATCTCAAACAACAATTTTAAATGCTCCAACTCGAATTGACATTCTGGAAAGATAATTCGCTTACATTATATTTGATAAATCTGTGACATGCCTGAAGTGTGATTACATTCGATTCTCAGACAAAAATCTCCAAAAGAAAATGGAGCATATGAGAAAAATGGTCTCATTTAGGAGGTGCATATTCTTGGAGAACGTATAAACATAACTAATTATAAAACATCAAAACAAGTTTAAGTATTAGAAATATTGAAAGTAGAGATCTCTCATTAAGTTATGTTATTAAAGAAAAAATAGAATATAAATTATAAAGGAAAAGTCGTGGATGATATTTTTGTACATGGTGCTTTTCTACATATTATAAAAGATAGGGATATCGAAATAAATTCATCAAATCATATCGATAGAAGAAATAATTGGCCAAATAAATTGACTTAATCCTACCAAAATTGAATTACTTAGAAAAACCTGAAATTTCTGGATCTACGGTCCGAACACCTAAATGTGTATATTTAGGGCGAAATGAATATAGAAAAAAGTCGTAATATGTAATGTACGACTCTTAGCATAATTAATTTCGCAAAGACTTATTTATATGGATAAATTATCCTATGGTGAATGCAATTATGAGTCTTTATCTTGTTATCTTGACCATGCATGAAATTTGAGATGCATATAATAAATGAAATTAGACAATTTATCTTGTATGATTTTAATACTATATATCCTTAAAGGATTTTATGCCTAAATTATATAATTTAAGTGATATTATCATGAGGGCGAATAAATATACATTATACTTTTTTTCCCTTGATTAAGGTTTTGTTTCATTGGATTTTCGTGGCAAACTTTTTAACAAGGCAACTTCTGTAGCATATCCAAATGAATAATATACTCTTTTTCCTTTATTAGGATTTTTTCCACAGGATTTTTCCAAATATGGTATTTACGAAACATATTCTTTATGTAATGAATGTATATAACTTACAAGACATTACCCTCAAAATAATAGTTTTATATGTATGACTCTTCAAGAGAATAACAAGAGCCATTTTCAAATATTTTGTTAATACAATTATCAAAGGTTGATAAGTATCTCGTGTGAAGATAGTATTATTTGAAAACTATACAAGACAATATGCTTCACTAGATATGGTGATACTGAAGATATTGACGTACAAGACATAGATGACTCAACACAATAATTATCATTTATTTAAATCAAGGGGAGCAGTTGTACTCTTTTTCTTTAACTCAAGTTTTATCACATTAGATTTTCTTGACAAGGTTTTAACGAAACAACATTTTATTATTCCAATTTTGTTGTTATTATTTGTACTCTCTTTTTTTTCTTTTTTCTTTTCGCAGGATTTTTGCCAAACTAGATTTTTTAATAAGGTATTTTGCCACACATTATTTCAATAAAATAATTTACACGAAACCCAAAATTTCTTCAAAAAATCACTATTATGAAACTCATTTATTTATTTATTTAGAAAATGGAGCTCAAATGGAGGCTATGTAACAAAGTTCATAGCCAATATATTACTTCATTTTTAGTTCAGTGGGAGTTATTAATCCAAATTATGTTTACTTACCAATAATTTATTCTTGAATTATGCTACATGTACATCACTTTTTATATTGTGCCACATGACAACACGTTATTGGACAGTTTAAAAAATTAAATAATTTTTTCACCAATCAAATTATGCCAACTTGGATAATGTTAAAAGTGATGTACACTTTTGATGTACAAATGGTTTAACCCTTTATTCTTTAGAGTTTTTGCCAATATGCCATGGCCTTTGTGGCCATATTAAAGAGCTGGCCCCTTGGCATTACCAGGTCCCATGTGGCATTGGTAAAGCAAAATAGTCCAATTCTTTAATTTATTCACATTGTATTAAGTGGAAATTACACCTAGGGTTGTTTTTTAAGTTTGCATTTCATAATCGAGATTTTAAATTTCATCTTTCACAATTCAAATTATAATTAATTATTATGAAATACAGATCCACTTTCTCTCTCTCTCTCTATTATACTCTTTCAATATCTCTCTACTTAGCCCTAATTCTTCACAAATTACTCTCTCTATTCTCTCTCCACTCTTTCAGAACACCAATGCCGATGACACTGTCTTCACTAGCCGGTGACCACCACACACAGCAACCACCGTTCGAAGCGCATGTAGGATAGCCGCGCAGCGTAACAGCAACGATGGCGCTGCACGCATATTACCATTGTTCAAATCCACGACGCATGCCACCACATGCAATTGCGCATGAGCGTTGCACAGCGCAGCAAAACAGATTTGTGAGATTTGCGCGAATTGTTACTAGCCACCGCAGTGAAAATGGCGGTTTGTTGATGAGACCATGGTAGTTTGCTACTGGTTTCCGAACTAGTGGTTTGTTGAGACCATGGTGGTTTGTAACTAATAGGTCTGCGAGGGAGTGGTGGTTCAAGTAGTGGTTGAAAATGGTGGTGGTGGCAGCAACGACAGCGGATGTGTGGTGATGTCAGTTGTGGGGTGCTGGCGATTTTGGATCTGATTTGTTGGTGGTGTTTGGGTGGTGGTGGTGGTTGTGATATTAGCGATACTGGTAAGGTGGTGGTGGTCATGGCGATGGTTCTCACTTCTATTGCGGCTTTGATTTTGAATTTATTTTGCTGTTGTTATCATCGTCGCTAATGTTACATTGGTGGTGAAGTAGGGATGGTTTTTGGTGGTCACAGTTTGGTTTGTTTGAGATGATGGAGATGGTGGTGGTGCGACTAGTTATCGTGAGGTGGTGGTGGTTTTGGCAACGATGGTGTTGGCGGCAATGCTATGGAAGCACTAGTAAGTGGTGGTCACAAATTATTTTGTTGATTGTGACCAATAGATAATGTGTGACCTGAAAATTTGTTAAGTTGTAACCAGTAATTTGATATTTTGTGACCATGAAATAAATTGAAATCTATAAAATTTGTGATTTATGATCAATGAAAAATATATGGTTTATTAATTTGATAAATTTGTGATCGAAAAATAAGATATAATTTATAAAATTTATGATTTGTGATCGTGACTCTATAATTGTGATTAATATAAAATTGTGATAATAAACTATATAATATTGTGACATTGATATATTTAATTAATTATTTCATAAATAGAACTTATTAATATCCGATCTTTAAAATAATAAACATTGTTTCTTAATTTTGAAATGGGTCATACTTAGCCCTTGTTTGATCTCCATTATTTTTAAAATATATTTTTCTCTATCTGTTTTTCAACCACACAATTTTCAATAAAATAATATTACATGTAAATCCAAAATTTTTCTTTATTTTTAACCAAACATTCTTCATCAATCTATTATTCCAAAATATATTCTTACAATAAAATAGGGTTCAAACAAGCTTTTAATCTCTTACCATGATTATAGTTACAAAACAAAGATTTACAAAATAAACCCTAATTTACCTACAAGTTTTGAAATATACAAATTCAAACGATTTTTTTTATGAAAAAATGAAATTGGTAATTATTGGGACTTTCAATCGTACAATGAAATGCAATCAAGTTAAGTCGTACACCTAGAATGTATTATAGCATAAAAATATGATCGAATTTAGCAATCAATCATCAAAACTAATTTAGCATCACCACAGACAACTAAAGTGCAACACAATACTAATACTAAATAAATAAAAAACATGGCTTGTGACTATATTCAAGTTGACATTTCCAGGGTCAATTGGCCAATTCAAACCTGAGGAAATGACAAGAGTGGGATATTTATAGGGAAATGAGTTCAAATGGCCACCATTCATAAACATTTGTCCAACAGGCCTTTGATCAAAATTATTAAAATAAAAGAAATTTTAATTGTTTAAAATGGTCAAAAGACCTCTTTAACCTTATCTTGTAAAATCAAATTGAAGAAAGAATAGGGATCTTCTTTCACTCATTCACGTCATTCCCCGATAAACAAACAACCCCTTCTCCTTCAAATTCAAAGAAAACCTTAACCTGATTTCCAAAGAAAGACTGTAGCACTCAATGGCTTCGACGTAATCACAACGGCTTTTGAGCCTCAAACCATCAACTCATCTGGGATTCCAAAGAGTTCTCAAAGTCGCTGTAGGAATTTACCATGGAACTTTCACAATTTTTGTTGTTGCAAGTGGACTCGGTGGCTCCGAAATCGACATTGGATTCGATTGTAGCTTCAACGGAGTTCTAATTCGGGTTGGGTGTAGTTTCTTGAGCATTATTGGAATTCACCGGTTCCACTTAAAACCTCATCTTCTTCAAAATCATCTTCTTCAAATTTCTAACTCTTTTCCTTCAAATCTAAAGTCATCTCTTGCCATTTCTCTTCTGAGGTTGGCGATTGTGAAAACTTTTAATGGGAATGACATTTTCGGTGGAGGGTTGAGTTCGAAGTCGGTATTCTTCATTTTCAATCCAACTAAAAACTCCCATTTAGGAAAATCAATGTAAGTTTTCTGAATTTTCAAATGCAATTCGCAGGAAATGGATTTGTTTGTCGAATAATAAATTTTATTGGTTGAGTTTGAAAATCTATTTTTTATACTGAACAAAATATGTCTTTTACTTGTAAACCATGTGTATTGGATTTTTACATAATTGTTTTGGGTTTCTAGTGATAATGATACTTGATTTTTGTTATCTGAATTTGAGGAATTGAATTTTGTTTGAATGCTAGGGTTCATATGTATTTTTGTTCTTCATCATAGAATGATTTAGGATTTATTAATTACCTTTGTTGGATTTATAGTAAAAATTTTCAAAAAGTGATATGTATTTAAAATGGGGCTTAAAATTGATATCATACTTGTTTTACAATGTAAGACTTATTTGATAGGATGGCATGGGAAGTAAAAGAGAATGTTGAAGATGAGATAATTGACATAGTGCCCAAATATATATGTGAGGTTAGAGTGACTTGAGGCTCATTGTCTTTAACTAGTTTCCCAAATATGTATGTGTGTCGAGAATGAATGGAGGCTCATTGTGTTTTAACTATTTCCGGATTTGATGTTTTCTATCTTCTAAGTTATGAGAATTGAAATTAGAAGTTTGTACTTGGAATTATTAACTTTTCTCAATAAGCTATAAAGTAATGTGTGACATGAAGCATAATCTTTCATGATAATGTTACACTTGGTTATAAAGCTGGTAATTGTATTAGTAGAATGTTAGTAGGGTTTTTTGTTGTGAAGTACTACAGTGTTTACAATGTACATAATTTATTTTATCTTATCGAAAATCTGTTTGCTTAACTTGGATTATATAGCTTATGCATCTTCTTTGTATGTACTTTAATGTCATCAGTTATTTTAATATTTGTATATGTTTTATAATTTGCAGTGCAATGGATAAGATTCAAGTTGACGCTACAACTACAACAAGATGTAGACTGCAGGTAGTACAAGATGTTTA
>CAIGRP010088645.1:0-19374 GCA_903798385.1 Fraxinus cuspidata
ATTGTTATTAATTATGTACAATTCCATCAATGCAATATATCCAGTTCTTTCAAAGTGGATGCAAAAGAATTCATCGATAGACTTTTCTCGCTGAAATCACCCCCCGAGGTTCAATAGAAAAGAGAGTCAGAGTTTACACAATGGTTCACTGTTTTCATGGCTACATCATTCTAAGGATCTTATTTGATTATGGACTGGTGTTCATAGAGCTGGTGAAAGCTCGAAGAAGGGTGCATCTTCTTTAAACTGTAAGATCTTAACTATTCCAAAAAATTTATTTGTCTTTTTTCCTACTTTTGATTTATTTTTGTTGGTGAAATAGAAAGAAATGAAAATTTGAAGTGAGAACGAATTTTTTTTAATTGATCAATCTGTGTATATTTTCAATAGGTTAGATTCTATATATCAATAGAAATAACTGACGAGATCACTAAACTAATAAGAATACAAAACATATGTCTACGATTGGATATAAGATAAGACTAATCACATTTATCTTTAATAGTTTTCTGCTCTACTTCATCGAGATATTTCTGAAAAGGCTACCTGATTTTGTAGATGAAATGTCCACTAAATGTCTGGAGCAATAACACTCAGGAAGACTACAAAAATCTAAACCACTTGAAAGATGCTTCACGTGTTATTCGAGATTCTTCTTTTGTCACGGATAAGCAAAAAACTATCCTTGGTACCACAAGTCCTATGGTTTTTCATCAACAATTTTATGGACATGAAGGTCATCCGGTACCATGATTTTGGAGGCCCCCAATATGCTTTCAACTCGGCCAATGAGAAGCAATTCCAAAATGGTTAAACTGAATTCAGGCTGATTTCAGTATTCTAGATCCTCAAAACAAGTATATCATATGTGCAATGAGTGCAAATATAGGAATGTTTTGTGCAAATTACCCTTCTCTTCCTGATATACATAAGCTGATCTGTAAATCCTCATTTCGAATCAAGAATTTAAGAACAATTCTTCACACGCGAATCTTGAATATTTATAATTTTGTCGATTTAGGTTTGCTTCTAATTAATTTCTACCCTCTCTATATATGAGATGTATATACTATTACAATACTATTGAAGGGAAAAATGACTAGGTGAGAAAAATATACACAGTGGCTTGACAAATTTATTCTGAAATGATATGAGAGCAATTCACATGTCTGTTTGATGGAAGGAATTAATAGAATGAGACAAAATGGACCAGCTCAGGAAGAAAATGTTGAAATGAGATTGTGAATGCCAAATTTGAAATGATAAGGATTGTTAGGTTTTAAAGATGTTGGCAATCGTTTGACAAAACTATTGTTGAAAAGAGTTTTTAAAAGTCAGTGTCAAGTGGTAAGTTGTATAGGAAAGTTAGAAGTCCTAGGGTTCGAGAATGGAACGAGGAGAAGAGTTGCTGCAATTTCGCTAGCGTATCGCCCAGCTGACGCTCGAGATGTTGCCTAAACCTCACTCGAGCGACACACCGTCGCTCGCTTGTCGCTGAGCTATTGTGTGTATCCCAAGAAAACCTAATTTGAGTTTTTCAAGATTTTATTCGGCCCATACTATCCAAAACCTCTACACTATATATAACCACGCCTACATTCTAAAAAGGGTTGAACATTGAAAGAAACAAATCTATTAGTTCAACCTTCATTTTGATTTCTTCGTGGTATTGAAAACATCAACTACATATAAACCAAACACCAAAACAAATACTTCCATAACATCTATCATAGTTATGAATGTCACAGTTTTGAAGATCAAGAAAGGTGATCGGAGTTTCGATTGTTGGAGAACGACGAGTTCTCACTGATCCCCAAGAGACAAACGAATTCAGAAGGTTGGGAGTTAGTGCATGAGGACGCAATTCATGAGGGCTTTGGTGATTACAATCGGTAGGTTGGAAAGAACTAAGGTTAGTTGAATCTGACTGTAAGTTGATTCGTTTAAAGCCCGGAATGTTTACCCAGTTACGGGTTTGGGTTTTCTCCGTCAATAATTTTCAAGTGTTATTTAATTTTTCTTTAATTTATTAACTCCGATATTTCAACAAAAGATAGTTATGCATGTAAATTCATCTAGATTAATTACTAACCGTGACTTGTTGCGTTTATTAATCGATAAATTTAAATTCCGCATAAACACCTATTGACCCCCCTCTAGGTGCTAGTTGGGTCGAACTTCGTTATTCACGGATGATTTATAAAATGAGTGCAAACGAAATGTATGTTTTGTGATAATTACCTGTATTCCATATTAGTTTCTCTCCGTATTTTCGATGTTATGTAGATCCTCTACATTAATGTTTTACGTATAAATATAAACTAATAGGGTTAATAAAAATAAAACGTCTAATTGACCAAAATTACAAATATAGTTCAACATTGAGGCCATGCAAATTGTGTGCAACACTCATTAACACATTTTTACATTATATTATCATTTCAACATTTTCCTGTGGATTTGGTCATTTCTATCTCATTCTATTAATTCATTCCATCAAATAGACGCGTGGATTGTACTACTCACATCATTTGAGAATGGTAATTTTGTCAAGCCAATGGATATGTTTTTGACGCCTGACCCATTTTCCCTTCAACTTATTGTTATTATATAACTATCATTTACATATATTGAAAAGGTAGAAATTAAATGCCACCAAAAGCAAGCGGTCAAAATTATAAATATTCACGTCTCACGAATAAAGAATCGTTTTAGTTATGTACAATTCTAACAATGAACTTTTTGTCTTTGATGGATCGGGGAACATATCCAGTTCTTTCAAAGTGGGTGAAAAAGAATTCGTTGATAAACCTATTTCTCGCAGCAATCACACCACCCGAAGTTCCATAGGGAAGAGAATCATAGTTTACTCATCAGTTCACTGTTTTCGCAGCAACATCATTCTAAGGATCTTATTTGATTATGGTCTGGTGTTTGTAGCGCTGGTGAAAGCTCGAAGAAGCATGCATTTTTTGTAAACTGTATGATCTTAAATTTTCTAAAAATTTTATGTGTTTTTGCCTACTTTTGATTTACTTTTGTTGGTGAAGTAGAAAGAAATGAAAATCTGAAGTGAGAATGAAATTTTTTATTGATCAATCTGAGTATATTTTCAACAGTTTGGATTCATATTCTCTATATATCTATGGGAATAACTAACTAGATCACTAAACTAATAAAAATACAAAACAGATTTTCTACGATTGGATATAAGATTAAACTAATAATTTTCTACTCTACTTCATTGAGACATTTCTGAAATGGTTACCAGATATTGTAGACCAAATGACCACTAAATGTCTGGAGCAAGAAAGCTCAGGAAGGCAACAAAAATCTAAATCCTTGAAAGGTGCTTCGAGATTCTTCTTTTTGTCCCGAGAAGCAAAAACCTATCCTTGGTACCTCTAATCCTATGGTTTTTCATCAACAATGGACATGAAGGTCCATCAGGTACCATGAACTTGGAGGCCCCCAATATACTTTAAACTTGGCCAATGAGAAGTAATTCCAAAATGGTTAAACTGAAACCCTGCTGAATTCAGATTCCAGATCCTCAAAACTAGTATACCATATGTGCAATGAGTGCAAATGATAAGGGATGTTTTGTGCTGATTACCCTTCTTTTTTTCTCAATATATATAACCAGATTTGTAAATCATCATTCCAAATCATGAATTCAATCCCACTTGGTCCTTGAGTTTATATTATTTCTGCACGTAGAAACTCAAAGTTTATTTTATGTCTTTATACAAAGAATAAGAACAATTCTTTATTCATGAATCTTGAATATTTATAAGTTTGACGATTTAGGTTTTCTGCTACTTAATTTCTACCCCCTCTATATCTATGGTATATATACTATAACAACATAATTGAAGGGAATATGGATTAGGTGAGAAAAACATATAGAGTAGCTTGAAAAAATCACCCTTCTCAAACTATGTGAGTACAATCCATGTGTCTATCTGATTGAAGGAATTAATGAATGAGACATAAAAAAACCAACTCCGCAAGGAGATGTTAAAACAAAGTTGTAAATATCAAGTTTGAAACGATAGAGATAATTTACGCAATGAGAGCGAATGATATAAATGTTTTGTGCTAATTACCCGTTTCCAAGTTAGTCTCTCTCCGTATTTTTGATGTTATGTAAATCTTTTACATTGATGTTCTACATATAAATATAAAGTAACAGAGTTAATAAAAATGAAAAATCTAATTAACCAATATTACAAATATAATTCAACCATGAGGCCATGCAAGTCACAAACACTTTTTTACATTATATTATCATTTTACATTTTCTTGTGGATTTGGTCATTTCTATCTTATTCTAGTAATTTCTTCCATGAAATAGACATGTGGATTGTACTTACATCATTTGAGAAGGTAATTTTGTTAAGCCATTGGATTTGTTTTTCCCCTCAACTTATTGTTATAGTATAACTATCATATATATATATATTGAAAATGGTAGAAATTAAATGCCAGTAAAGACAAGTGGTCAAAATTATAAATATTCACAATTCATGAATAAAGAATCATTATTAATTATGTACAATTCAAGCAATGCAATTGCTATCTTTAATGGATCTGGGAATATATCCTGTGTTTTCAATGTGGGTGCAAAAGAATTCGTCGATAAACCCTTTTCTCCCTGCAATCACCACCCGAGGTTCAACTGGGAAGAGAATCATAGCTTACTCATCCATTTAATGTTTTCACAGAAACATCATTCAAAAGATCTTATTTGGTTAAAATCTGGTGTTCGTAGCGCCATTGAAAGCTCGAAAATGCATGCATCTTCTTTACACTGTAAGAGTTTAACTTTTCTAAAAAATTCATTTGTTTTTTTTGCCTACTTTTGATTTACTTTCATCGAAGTAGAAACAAATGAAAATTTGAATGGAGAATGAAATTTTTTTATCCATCAATTAGTGAATATTTACAATAGTTTGGATTCATCAATTTTATATACCTATGAAAATAACTAACAAGATCACTAAATTAATAAGAATAAAAAACAGATGTTTAAGGTTGGATATAAGATTAGACATCTCACATTTATATTAAATAATTTTCTGTTCTACTTCATTGAGATATTTCTGAAAAGGCTGCCTGATTTTGTGGATCAAATGCCCGTTAAATGTCTGGAGCAAGAAAACTCAGGAAGACCACAAATCTAAATCATTGAAAAGTGCTTCACGTGTTATTCAAGGTTCTTTTGGCATGGACAAGCAAAAAACTATCCTTGGTACCTACAGTTCTACAGTTTTTCATCAACAATTTTATAGAGTACATGAAGGTCCATCAGGTACCATGAACTTGGAGGCCCCAAATATACTCAACTCGGCCAATGAGAAGCAATTTTAAAATGGTTCTTTGTACTCCCAACTGAAACCCTGATGAATTCAGTATTCCAGATCCTCAAAACAAGTATACCAAATGTGCAATGAGTGCGAATGATAGGGATGTTTTATGCTAATCACCCTTCTTCTTTTCTTGATATGTAAATCCTCATTTCAAATCATGAATTTAATATCATTTTGTTCTAGAGTTTATTTCTACGTGTAGAAACTTGAAGTTTAGTTTATTTCTTTATACAATGATTAAGAACGATTCTTTATTCTTGAATCTTGAATATTTATAATTTTGATGATTTAGGTTTGCTGCTATTTAATTTCTACCCTCTTTATATATGAGATATATATTCTATAACAATACAATTGAAGGGAAAATGGATTAGGAGAGAAAAATATACACAGTGGCTAGACAAAATTACCCTTCTCAAATGATGTGAGAGCAATCCGCATGTCTATTTGATGGATGGAACTAACAGAATGAGACATAACACAGTAACTCTGCAACAAAAATGTTGAAATGAGAATGTAAATGCCAAGTTTGAAATGCCAGGAATGATTTATGCAATGGGTTGCAATCGATAGGTATGTTTTGTGATGATTACCCGTATTCCATATTAGTGTCTCCTTATTATACATATAAATATAAACTAAGTTAATACAAAATAAAAAGTCTAATTAACGAATATTACAAATATAATTCAACTGTGAGGCCATGCAAATCACGTGCAACACACGTCCAACTTACTCGCACATTTTTACATTATATTATAGTAGATTTATTGGATTTCAGAAATAGTAAAAATTATTAATTTGGAGTCCCGAAAACAATAATTATAGGCAACATATGTTCACGCACGTGCACATACATTAGTATTATATATCAAATTTATATTAAAAGTGCCAATAAATTGGTCACTGTTACTGCTGCCTCATGTCATATGCTATGTCATCCATTTTTCTTTTTTATTTTTTTTTCTCTCACTTGCTTAAAAAACGTGGTTGTTTAGTGTATGTGATGGATCCAAAGAAAACAAACGCAATGCTTTCTTTACCTAAAATTCCTTATTGCTGCTCTACGTGAGTCCATCCTCACCCAACCACGATCACACACACATTAAACCCAAATTCTATCTCCACACAGCTGGCCATGGCAAAGAAATCAACTATCCCTGTCCCTGATCAACTTACATGCCACCTCCGACTTAACCTGAAACATGCAATGTAAAGTGAGGATTTGAGGATTTTCTTGAATTATTTGCAAGATAATTGGGGCTTTTTCCAATTATGGCTGTTTCTAAAGCTTTTTCTGCCCGCTTTTGTCATTCTAATTGTGAATCAAAATTGCAATTTACCAAATTCCAACCCTATCACTTTGAAATATTAAGAAAACAAAAGAAAGTTGGGTTTGAGCTTTGTTTCATTGCATAGGATATTAAGAAAGGTGTCAAAATTATATCATGTTATCTAGCTATTGTTCTCAAACAAGAAAATATATCAACCAAGCAAATCAGACACAATTTTTAAAAGACAAATTCTTGGGACATTTTATTAAATGAATTGAAGAATGAATTGTATCTTTAGTCCTAAAAAATAAAACAGGCAAGAAACACGGTGAAGAAATCCACCAAAGAAGAAATGATATAGACATTACCTTTAGATTCTATGAAAAAGAAGATGAACAAATCTTTTCTATCTTCATCTTCAACTCAACGAAACCCAAAATTCTTAGAGACTTGATCTTCAACAACTTTTGGCACCTCTTCTTGATTTCTCCCAAGATGGAGGAATGAAGGGCTTCGTTTATGAGTTCCTGGGGTTCGGCTTGACTGAAACCATGTTAAAATCCATGAACTTTGGCATGTGCAAACTCCACCCAGCAAACTGGAAATATGTGCAGATCATGGTGCTGTCCAGTATGATAGTGTGTGGAGGCGCAAGCCGGCGCGTGCGCACGCTAGCAAAATCTGCTCGCTCGGCCTGACTTCACACATTTTAACTTTTGAACTACAACTTTGATTCAAAATCTATTTTTACAAGTTGAACTCCAAATTCGATTGCATTTCCAGTAGTATATTTTATGCTAGGTGGAAGTCCATGCATCTTCTCATGGTGTTTTAAAATGTTACATTAGTCCATTGTTTAACACTTGTTTTCGCAAGATTTTTTTTTAAACACCAAATTATACCTAAGAATACAAAAACAAACTAAATTAATAGAAAATCTTCTCAATTAAACTAACTTTTACAATAATTTAGATAACTAAATAGGATTACAAAATACTCATATCGACCTCGGCTGAACTGTGTTCTTCTGAGATAGATTATCCTAATCATAGGATTCTAACAAACTGTATAACAACACAAGAAACATGTAACAACTCGATGCATCCCACAAATCATACATTAATCTTCAAGATTGGAATATGAAAGTAAACAATGTTTGTTTTTCTAAACTATCAATCCAGAATCATTAAGTCCACTTTTAACTCTTGTCCCTTGTATAGCATACATTATAAAATTTACCCTTTTATTTCCCATCGTATCATATGAAAAGTTACAGTTATTCAGATCTAAACAATTTCAGACAAATGAGTGAGTAACCACTAGAATAATATTGAAGATCTCCAGTTTGCATGTGCAAGACCAGTCAATCTTTGCAGCACTTATTATTTTCTTGCTACTGCATTATTAAACAAGTTTTTTCTTTATTTTTATTTTATAATTTGTCCTCTCTATGTGATCTCTTTTTCCATCAAAGCCCCTAGTTTTCCATCTATTCGTAAGGCAGCCCCTTCCTTGGTAAGTTTCAAGGTTAGCTTCGCACATTAGGGTAGACTAGTGCAATGACTTTTATTGGGATTAAAGGTTAGGATCAACACACGAGCTAGCGATCAAATCTATGTTTACACACACCTAAACTTATTATCCAAAAGCGTTCAACATTTTTCTAAATTAGGCGATTTTAAGTGTTTGTGTGTGTGTTGCGTGTAGGCATAGCAAGTCCACATTAGTCCCTCTCCATATTTACAATGTTATGTAAATCCTGTATATTAATGTTACATGTAAATATAAACTAACAGAGTTAATAAACATATAAAGTCTAAACCAATATTACAAATATAATTCAACCATGAGACCATGCAAATCACGTGCAACATACAATGATTCCAAGGCAAAACCCGAGAAGCGATTGATTAAAAAAATCCTCTTCAACCCCAGGGAAGGACTCCGGTTTCTCAAGATTTTGGAATTAAGGATTTTTGTGTTGAGGAAGATGATGTTGAGGGAATTGTGAGGGATGATTACTTAGACGGCGGTGGTAAGAGGAAGAAGAGTGGAGGAAAAGAAGAGGAAGGGGGAAAAGAAGTTTAAGTGGAGGAAGAGTGGAGGGACATCAAGGGGTTATGAGGCTGATCCTAAGGTTAAGGAGAGGTGGGAAACGATTGCAGGATGTGGTTCTGAGGTTTGTGTCCTTCTTTTAAACTAATATCAAATTTTTCAATGATGCATTTTATGAGTTTATTATCTATAATTCGGAAAACATTGCCAGGATTATACGAACCTTGACTAGATTTTTCGATGGTTGAGATCCGCTATTTTTTTGTGAATCTGTAATTTGCTGGTTATTTTATGCTTGTCAATTACTCTTCCAGTGATTTAGTCTTGGGATGGGTTTTGTCAGTGGATTTTTATTAGATTATGTGAATTTGCTGATCTGGATTTGGATATAGTCAATAAAGTTCAAATTTTGTGGGGTTTATGTTAATTTGGTAAGTTTATTCATTTACTATGAACTTAAAAAGTGGGTTTTGTTTTCCGTAAGCAACAATTTGAAATCTTTTATGGGCTTATTAGAATATAATGCAACTTCGGGACGGTGCGAGTTTTTTTAAGTCGACGTGGGTTTTGGTGCATGCGAATATGTGCGGAACATATAGAAATGCAATTTTGTGAACTAAATAGCAAATTTACATGACAAGTGGTTCTCGTGAGTCTAAATGTTACGGTGTTTACCCTGCTTGGTGGAAGTTCATGCATCTTCTTATGGTATTTTAAAACGTTAGCTTCTCCTGTTTTTTAGGTTTTTAATTATGTAATTGGCAATTCCGTAAACAAAATGGACTTAATTGTAAATGTTGTAAAAAGTCAAGGAGTAATGTGCAATTATAAGAAAATAGATTTTTTTATGTCTAGAGTTCGAGAATGGCAGATGGAGGAAAAACGGCGTGGATTTTCGCTAGACTGTCGCCAAGATTTGGCTCGAGCTACAAAAGCTAAAACAACGTCGCTGGACTGTCTCCCCTCATTCGCTTGAGCGACAGCTTGTCGCTTGACTGTCGCTGAGCCCTCGCTCGAGGGACAGTGTTGTCCGAAAAATTTTTATTTCACAATTTAAAGGCTTTTTCCCTCACCCATTCGTTTTCTAACCTACCTATAAATACCAAAACACATCTGATTGTAAAAGAGATGTTGAATATTGAGAGAGCTTCATCTGTAAGAGATTCATTCTATTTTATCTTTCAACCTTCATCTACTTTGATTATTTTGGTGTTAATCGTTCCTATAATCCAAATATCAAATTGTCTTTCTTCTACATCTGATCAGAGTTTTGAAGATCGAGAGAAATCCCTGGAGTTCCAGTCTATGAAGAACAACGTGTTCTCCGTTGATCCACGAGAGATAGATGATTTGACAAGCCTAGGAGTACTGGATGGTAGCAAGTTCCATGAAGAGCTTTGGCAACAACAGCTATGATTGGTGCAGGGGTGCACAGGATCCAGTGAGAGATGTAAGAAGTGTAGTCGGGAGATCAGATAGTACGGGTATAAAATGGCAGGGAATATCTGATTGGCTTCTTTTCATCTAATACAGCATCTGGCCGAGCAAAAAGATCTTTGCTGGCTTGGGCTTTGTTTCCCTGAATCAACATTCAAGTTTTTCTACCTAGATATTTCAATATAATTCAGTTATTTATCACTAAACTTAAATCTATCCGAAATGAGTGAATATGTAAAAGTTAAGACTCATCCAAGACAAAAGTAGCTTAATTAAGAAATCAAACTTACCCTTGCTGATGAAACTTCATTTTCATTTCAGAACCAGTGACACTCCAAAATAGTTTCTGTCTCACATCTATACATATCAACAACAGTGATCATACGACAGATAAATCCAACACACTACACAAGAAAAAAAGAAAACCAAAATTATAATAAGTAAATGTCACTCTATAGTACCAGACCATATCTCTACTTCAAATCTTTCAAAACAAAAATTTATGAACTCAGTACAGAAGGTCCCATTGAAAACTGTGTTGGACGGACGAAAATTAGTAATCCAACACAAATTAATCGAAAATATTTGCATAAAAAGAAAAAAAAACTACAAAACTGTCATTACACACATCAGGGTTAAATTGTTGAATCATTTTTCAATGAGCCATGTGCACCCAGTTACTATTAGCAACATACCACATCTCAGCACACTCAACAATAGTGAGAGTCAATGGAGCAATAAGGAAGCACGGGATTCCTCGAGAAAAAAGGGGGAAGACTCTCCCAATATTACCGAAATCAGTGGAGAGACGTTGAGAGGTATTGGAAGTCCTAAAAATAAGGAAGAATCAGATCAACATGAAGATCTCTCAGTTTCGGCTAATAAGGAAGATCCTAATATAAAGCTGTCAATGACAAGAGAATCCCACATCAATGCCAACTGCAGAAAATCAGAGATATATGCGAACTACAAATCTGAGGATCATATATCAACGTAGCAGATTTTATGGGATTGTTTTTATTTTGAATATGGGAGATCATTGTATTACTGAGTTTAAATACTCTTCTTGTATAGCCTAATGGTTCCCATTGCCATTCATTGAAATAAGACATCATTTTTTCAATTTATCTTCTATGTTACTTTTGCTCTATTTTATTTTTTCTTCTGTTACCACTTGTCCACCAAGACAAAGCACCGAAGTTTCCTTTTCAAACACAACTTTAATTTCTCCAATGGAAGCTGTAGCTCTGAAATATTTGCATCTTCATTTTCAATCTCATTGCTGTGATTCAGGTTTGAGGGTTTGTCTAACATTTTTTCAGAATTCAATTTATAATAAAACAAGGGTTTATGAAAGTGCAGAGGCATACTAGAAGCTTGATGACTGAGAGTTTGCCAACGGTGACAGGATCTGGTGATGGTTACGACAGGCGGTGAGGATGTGCAGAGGTGATTACTGAATAGAGAGGCGTGAATGGTAGAGGCTTGAAAAATCTGATTTAAATCTGGGGTTCGGTTTTTCATAAAATTATTCTTTTTTAGTATTTTTAAATTATAAGTTTTGGGCTGAAATTAAATTTGGATGGTGTTTTTATTGCAACATGCAATGAATGTTGTGAAAGAAAATTTTCACTAGAAGATTTTACAGTAGACGATGGTGAATGAATGTTGCAAAGAGTCATACATTAATAGCTTCAGCAATATGCATTGAAAGTTGCTAAATGTGATCATTGGAAAAGGTTTTACAACAGGGAGCAAACGTTGTTAAAGAGTATGTTTCTACAACAGTCAAATATCGATGCAAAATAGCTACATATTAATTGTTTAGCAACAGACAAGGAACGTTGCCATAAGATGAGGTTTTAACAACATTCATTGAACGTTTTACAAAAAATAAGAAATATATAAACTTTTTGCAATAGTCAATAAACGTTGCAAAATGAGATATTAGCAATATGCATTTAAAATTTTTTTTTTTCCAAATTTCACTTATGTTAATCAATGGCAACATATACTTATTAGAATATTGCAATCGAATGTTTCTTTTTGCCTGTTGCAAAAGACCATTTTGTTGTAGTGATTTCAACTCTTTTTTTTTTTTGTGGTTTGGTCCTTTCTTTTTCATTCTGTTAATTCATTCCATCAAATAGACATGTAGATTGTGCTTGCATCATTTGAGAAGGGTAATTTTGTTAAGTCATTGGATATGTTTTTCCCAAGTAATCCACTTTCAGTTCAACTGTATTGTTATACTATAAATATTATAAATACTAAAAAAGGTAGAAATCAAATGCCAGCAAACACAAGTTGTCAAAAATTATAAATATTCAAGTTTCATGAATATAGAATCGTTATTAATTATTTACAGTGTGGGCGCAAAGAATATGTCGACAAACCCTCTTCTCCCTGCAATCACCACCCGAAGTTCAACAGGGAAGAGAATCAGAGTTTACAGCAACATCATTCTAAGGATCTTATTTGGTTATGGTCTGGTATTCATAGCACCGGTGAACGCTCAAAGAAGCAAGCATCGTCTTTAAAATGTAAGAGCTTAACTTGTCCAAAGCAATTATTTTTGTTTATGCCTACTTTTGATTTACTTCTGTTGGAGAAGTAGAAAGAACTGAAAATTTGAAGTGAGAATGAGCTTTTTTACTGATCAGTCTGTGTATATTTTCAATAGTTTGTATTCATCTATTTTATATATCTATGGAAATAACTAACGAGATCACTAATAAACTAATTAGAATACAAAATAGATGTCTACGATTGGATATAAGATTAGATTAATCACATATATCTTTAATAATTTTCTGCTCTACTTCATTGAGATATTTCTTAAAGGCTACCTGGTTTTGTCAATCAAATGTCCGCTAAATAGCTGGAGCAAGAAAAATAGGAAGACCACAAAAATCTAAATCCTCGAAAGGTTCTTCACATGTTATTCTAGATTCTCTTTTGGCATGGATAAGGAAAAATCTATCCTTGGTACAGTCCTATGGGTTTTCATCAACACTTTTATAGACATGAAAGTTCATCAAGTACCATGAATTTGGAGGCCCCCAATATACTTTAAACTCGGCCAATGAGAAGCAATTCCAAAATGCTTATATGTACTCCCAACCGAACTTTGCCGAATTCAGTATTCCAGATCCTCAAAACAAGTATATCATATGTGCAATGAGTTCTCGAGGCTACCATCAGGATTCTGCTTCAATTTGCATTGCGTCGCTCGAGCGAGAAATCCAGCAGTTAGCTAGCACAAGTAGGTCCATTTCTTCGTCTTCTTGAATTGTCTTCAACTCCTCTTAGGACTCTATCAACCCCAACTAATTTGAGTCCAATTATAACTCAAATAACCTATATTTTGGAGACTCTTTTGACTTCTATTACAACTCAAATAATTAGATTTTGAATACGGGTAAAGCCAATCACAAATACAATTCCTATTGGAACTAACAAAAGGAAATGTAGATGAGGCATCACTAACAGTGACCAATGTATTGCCTCTTTTGATATAAGTTAGAAATGTAATACTAATGTATTGCACGTGCGTACACATATGTTGCCTGTAATTATTGTTATATGGATGTTATTTATTTATTTATTTAATTTTTACAATTTCTGAAATCGATTAAATATGCTGATAATATAATGTAAAATATGTTGTTGGAGGTGCATTTCACGTGATTTGCATAGTCTCGTGGTTAAATTATTTTTGTAACATTGGTTAATTAGACTTTTTATTTCTATAAACTCTATAAGATTATATTTATATGTAAAACATTAATGTACAATATTTACATAACATCGAAAATACGGAGAGAGATTGATATGGAATAGGGGTAATTAGTACAAAATATCGTTTATACTAATTGCGTAAATCATCCCTATCATTTCAAACTTGGCATTTACAACCCGATTTCAACATTTTCTTGTGGAGTTGGTCCTTTCCGCCTCGTTCTATTAATTCCTTCCATCAAATAAACACGTGGATAGCACTCGTATGATTTGAGAAGGGTAATTCTGTCAAGCCACCGTATACGTTTTGGGTGGTTCTATTGCCTCCACAATTTTTATTTTATACACGACATTTTAATTGTAGTTAAGCTTCTCAATTTTTACTCATTGTAGCATTATTTTTTTTACTTTTTTCCGTCGAATTCTTATCTCCAGCCTTTCATTAATTAGTACGTCTCGTATTTGACAATGATTTATATCAGAATATTTTCTTTTCATATTTTGAAATTATGGAAAAATATTTTTTCGCACTTTTTATTTATTTATTTTTTAAAAATATTATGAGAAAATAAGTTATTTAATGCATTTTCAATGGACTTTTGGACATAAAACCTTCATTAAATATAAAATGTGTTAACTAATGGAAAGTTTGAGGATAAGAATGACATAAAAATTGTTAGGAATATAAGTACTATAATGAGCAAATATTAAGAACCTTAATTGCAATTAAAATATGGTGCGAGAAATAGAAATTGTGGAGTGAATATATTTACCCATATATTTTTCTCACCCATTCCATTTTCCCTTCAACTATATTGTTATAGTATAGAGGGGTAGAATAAATAGATGCAAACATAAATGGTCAAAATTATAAATATTCAAAATTCACGAATAAAGAATAGTTCTTAATCTTTGTATATAGAAATAAACTAAACTTCAAGTTTCTACATGCTAATAATCTAAACTCGAGGACTAAATGATATTAAATTCATGATTTGAAAGGAGGATTTATAGATCACGTATAGCCCTCGAGCGACAACCATTATTTCAAAACTCTTTTTTCTACGTACTCATTTTTAACTACACATTCACACAATAAATGTTCTACACGTAAACCCAACTAATAATTGTCAAACAGGGGCATGTTAGGAAAAGAAGAAGAAAAATTAGCACAAAATAACCCTATCGTTTGCATTCATTACACATATGGTGTACTTGTTTTGAGAACCTGGCAGGGTTTTCATTGAGAGTACGAAAAACCATTTCCGAATTGCTTCTCATTGGTCGGGTTGAAAGTTAATTTGGGGCCTCCAAGTTCATGGTATCGATGGACCTTCATATCTATAAAATTATGTTGAAAAACCGTATGACCTGAAGTGACAAGGATATATTTTCTGCTTCAAAGAAGAATCTCGAATAACACGTGAGCATCTTTCAAGAATTTAGATTTCATGGTCTTCCTAAGTTTTCTTGCTCCAGACATTTAGCGGACATTTAATCTACAAAATCATGTAGCCTTTTTAGAAATATCTGAATGAAGTAGAGTAGAAAATTATTAAAGATAAATGTGATAATTCTTATCTTCAATCGAACCTTAAAACACTTGTTTTGTATTCTTATTAGTTTAGAGATCTCGTTAGTTATTTCCATATAATATAGAATAGATAAATCCAAGCTATTGTAAAAATGCACTGATTGATCAATAAATAAATTTCATTCCCAAGTCAAATTTTCATTAGTTTCTACTTCTCCAACAAAAGTAAATTGAAAGTAGGCAAAAACACAAATGAAATTTTTAGAGAAGTTAAGCTCTTACAGTTTAAAGAAGATGCATGCTTCTGCGAGCTTTCACCAGCGCTACGAACACCAGACCATAACCAAATAAGATACTTAGAATGATGTAGCTGTGAAAACAGTGAACTATTGAGTAAACTTTGATTCTCTTCCCTGTTGAACCTCGGGTGGTGATTGCACGGAGAAAAGTCTTTTGCACCCACATTGAAAGAACTTCATCTATTCCCCGATCCTTCAAAGACAACAATTACATTTCTAGAATTGTACATAGTCAACAACAATTTTTTTATTCTTGAAACTTGAACTTCTATAATTTTGACAACTTATGTTCGCTGCCATTTAATTTCTTCCCTTTTTTTCAATATACAGATATATGATATTGTAGAGAAATGGATCTTCAATTTGTGAAATCCGGGCTGAGTCCAACCTTACCAAAATTTCAACCTTAGAAATATCAAACCACAATAAAACAATTGACTCCGATCCACAACTACTCCTATCACTTTGGTTCCCACTCCTAATATATCCACAAGGAACACAAGTGTGGTGGTGTTTGCAAAAGCCACAAAGGCGGAGAGAAGAAAAAAGGCACGAAGAAGAAGACGGGAGTTCTCTCTCTAATATTCACAAAGCACACATATGTTTGCAACAGTATGGAAGTGGGTATATATAGGTTAGTTTATGTTACCATGACTTGGGCCAATATTATTCAACAAATGGGCTAACACTAAAATAATTGGGCAGCACATTAAAAGGACTATCCAAGAGTTATAGTGTCGATGAGCAACATTAACTAATTAAGTTTCTTCAAATGACCTGAGTTTTTTTCGGGTTGAGCCAATAAATTTATTATGTTTATATTTATTTCATTCATCGGTCGAGTCCTATAAAATATAATCCAAACAATTTAACAGCATTGTCCGGAATTTATTGGGTATCAAAACCCAACACATATTTATACTATAACAATACAGTTGAAGGGATAGATTAGGTGGGAAAAAAATTTCCAATAGCTTGACAAAATTACCGTTCTCAAATGATGTGACTACAATCCATGTGTCTATTTGATGGAAGGAATTAAAAGAATGAGAACATAGGACCAACTCCGTAAGAAAATGTTGAATGAGGTTGTAAGTACCAAGTTTGAAATGATGCGAATGATTTACGTAATGAGTGCAAATGAGAGAAATGTTTTGTGCTAATTACCCTATTCAATAGCTATGCCTACACAGAACACGCACAAAGACATTCAAAATAACCCTAGTTGATAACATTGTTGAACATTTTCTGAGAGTAAGTTTAGTGTATAAACCTGGATTTGACCGCTAGCTTGTATATTGATACTAAACCTTATTCCCAATAAAACTCATTGCACTAGTCTTACACTACTCTACCATGACGTGCGAATCTAACCTTGAAATTACCAAGGAATTGCCAGCCTTAGGGGAAAAAAAACTTGCTTTGATGGAAATAGAGATCACATAGAGAGGAAAAATTATAAAAATAGAATGAAAGAAATCAATGTGTAACGATGCATTAGCAAGAAAATAATAACTGCTGCAAAGCTTGACTTGTCTTGCACTTGCAAATGGAGATCTGCAATATGATTCTAGTGGTTATCACTCCTTTTTTTATGAAATTATTAAGATCAGAATGACCTTCACTTTTTTATGAGATACGATGGGAAATAAAGGCTAGACTTTATTAATGTATGCTATACGGGTAACACGAGTAAAAATTGGACTTAATGATTCTGAATTGATATGTTAGAAGGCCAAACATTGTTTACTTTTATATTCCAACATGGCATACAATTTGGTTATAGGAAGCAGAAACACGCTGAAGAAAATTATTGTATGATTTTTTGGATGCATCAAGTTATTGCATGTTTCTTGTGTTGTTTTATGGTTTGTTAGAATCCTAAGATTTGTCTAATCTATCTCAGAAAAACATTATATTTTTCTTTGAGTTAACAAGTGTTTTTAAAATTTCGTATGAGTGATCATTCAATTATTTTTATAATTGTTTTTCTCGAGGAGTGAAAAATGTTAAAATTTATGGGTGTTGGATATGAGTATTTTGGGCTCCTATTCAGGCACCTAAATTATTCTAAAAATTTTCCGATTGTGAATATTTTCTATAGATTTACTTTGTTTTTGTATGTTTAGGTAAAATTTGGTGTTGGAAAATTTTCTTGCGATAGAGTGTTAAACAATGGAAGCAGCTAACATTTTAAAATTCCATGAGAAGATTCATGGACTTCCACAGAGTATAATAATATACTATTCGAAATATCACTGAGTTTTGAATTCTACTCGAAAAATTAGATTGCGATTCGGAGTTGTAGATCAAAAGTTAAGTGTTTGAAGTCAGGACAGGCCACAAGATTTCGCTAGCGCGATCATGCGCCGATTAGGCATGAGTTGATGGGCAACTGGGTGAGTGGGTGGGTAAGGGACTCATGTAGAGCATCGATAAGGAATTTTGGGTAAAGAAAGCTTTGGGTTTGTTCTGTCTGGATCCATCACATACACAAAACAATGTCATTTTTGAAGCACGGAAAGGAATAAGAGGAAAAATGGGCGAAGCAGCAGCAACAAGTGACCAATTTATTGGCTCTTTTAATATTAAGTAAGATATATGACACTAATGTATTGCATGTGCGGGCACATATGTTGACTGTAATTACTGTTTTATGGATGTTAAATTAATTTTTTGTTATTTCTGAAATCCAATAAATATGGTGATAATATAATATAAAAAATTGTTATTGAGTTGGATGTGCGTTTCACATGATTTGCATGGCATCACAGTTGTATTATATCTGTAATATTAGTTAATTAGGCTTTTTATTTTTATTCCGTTTAATCATACTTATATCTAAAACATTAATGCACAAGATTTACATAACATCGAGAATATGAAGAGAGGATAATATGGAATAGGGGTAATTAGCTCAAAACATCTGTATTGTGTGCACTCATTGCACATATGATGTACTTGTTTTAAGGAGCTGGGGCTTCAGATGAGAGTACAAAGAATCATTTTCGAATTGTTTCTCGTTGGCTGAGTTGAAAGTTTACTTGGGGCCTCCAAGTTCATGGTACCTGATGGACCTTCGTATCTATCAAATTGTTGATGAAAAACCATAGGACTTGAGGTACTAAGGATATATTTTTGCTAATCCATGCCAAAATGAAAAACCATAGGACTTGAGGTACAAAGGATATATTTTTGCTTATCCATGCCAAAAGAAGAATCTCGAACAACACATGAAGCACCTTTATAGAACTTAAGTTTTTTTTCCGAGATTTCTTGATCCAGACATTTAGCAGACGTTCGATCTACAAAATCAGGTAGCCTTTTCCAACATATCTCAATGAAGTAGAGCAGAAAATTATTATAGATAAATGTGATTAGTCTAATCTTAAATCCAACCTAACATTTGTGTTGTATTCTGATTAGTTCAGTGATCTCATTAGTTATTTCCCTATATACAGAATAGATGAATCCAAACTATTTTAAAAGTTCTGATTGATTAATAAAAAAGAAAACAAAAATCATTCTCACGTCAAATTTTCATTTCTTTCTACTTCTCCAACAAAAGTAAATCAAAAGTAGGCAAAAACATGAGTTTTTTAGAAAAGTTAAGCTCTCATACAATTTAATTTCTACTTTCTTTCTTTCTTTCTTTCTATATA
>CAIGRP010088653.1:0-15780 GCA_903798385.1 Fraxinus cuspidata
AGACCAGTTGCTACAAAAGAAAAGGTACATACCAGGGTCAATGAGTAATTGGAGGAATTTGAGTAGAACAAAGAAGCAGAGACAGAAAGAGCATCATGTGATCTAAAGGTTAAGGAAACTACTCTTACTAAAGAATTTGTGTCACCACTACATTTTCCACAAAGACTGCAAAAAGAAAGATTGATGATCAATTCTAGAAGTTCCTGGATATGATCAACATCTCATTCATCGATGCAATTTGATAGATCCTGATGTATGCAAAGTTCCTGAAGGACATGACGCCTAAGAAAAGAAAGCTTCCAGATTGAGAAAAAGTGACACTGATAGAGGAAAGCAGTGCAATGCTACAAAATAAATTGCCACCAAATCTCAAGGACATAGGGAGTTTTACTTTATCTATTTCACTAGGCAAATAATTTCATTTTAATGCTTTATGTGATGAAAGTGCAAGTGTAAATTTAATGCCTTTGTCTACTTTTAAGTAACTAGGAGTTAGGAAAATCAAATGATAGAATGTGACACTACATCTGGTAGATGTGAACATCAGATACCTATGAGTAAGGTTGAGGATGTGCTCATCAAGGTCGGAAATATGATATTTCCGACAGACTTCCTTGTTATGGACCTCGAAGTCGACCACGATATGCCAATTTCCTTAGGTCGACCCTTTTTAGAACAGATCGAACTTTAATTGACATAGAGAAGTGTGAACTAACTATAAGGGTGGAGGACGCACATGAGATCTTTAAATTATATAATCCACCCAAGCAACTATCAGTCTTGGAGAAAGACAAATATGTTTCTAAAGAAATTCATCAAAGGTCAAAGAAGACAAAACCTAAACGTCTAGAGAGCTTTGTTCGAGAGAAGAATAGAGAGCTAAATGTTTGAAAGGTAAAATGAGGATGTAAAACTGAAAAATTGCAAGGAGTGTAAGGCTACAAGATTCATGTGTGAACAACCATGACCAGTCCCTCCGTACAATCTAACTAAAAACTATAAGTTAAGCGCTTGTTGGGAGGCAACCTAACTTTCTAACTATTTTATTTATTTTGCTTTTCATATTGCATTGGATGTAGTGTTAGTCTTGACTTATAGATTGTATTAGTTGGAGGCACGTTTAAATGTAGTTTGGGGATCATCTTCATCATTGACACTTAGCATTGGAAAACATTAATTGAGTTAAAAGAAGTTATTTTTTTATTCTTTCGGTACCATGGATATTGATATCGGAAGGAGCTTAGAAAAGTACAAGTTGCGTTAAATTGACAAATAGCTCCTCACACATTCAACAGAAAAATTCGGGAAGTATCTTCTTCATTTTTTTCTTATTATTTTATATTCTTATTTATACTTTATGATATTGATGACAATGTCGGTTTAAGTTTTATGGTGGAAAAAATTGAGTTGTTAATTTTTGTGTGTTTTTTTAGTGTTTTTAGTGTTTGTTTTTTCATCATTGCTCTAGTATATAATAAAAAATTATAAAAAATCAAAAATTTGAAAAATTTCAAGAAAAATACATATATTATTGTTTTAGGTTGTGTGCTTGTCTGAGTTAGATAACCTAACTTGAAATGATGGTTAAATTTGAGATTTGGTGTTGATTTATGAATAGAGGATATGTTGCGTGCTAGATTGATTGACGCTTAACCCTACAAAACTTGATATTATACGCGCACTAGAATTGAGTTTTATATCATAAAGCAATAAGTTGGTTCATATGTTGGATGTGTTGATATATTAAACGTGGATGCTATACCAAAAACTATCATATATTAATGTCCTTAGACCAAATTTAGCATAGTTTGGGGATGATTTTACGATTGTAGGAAAATACAGATGTAAACTGAGATTCCTTGTATGAAAACTTATATGTGGATTGTCTTATATTAATGAGACAAAATTGGTAAAGTCTTAAGTTAAAGTTCAGTTTGATCCAGGTACCTTAAACTCATCTGATTTGGGAGTCAACGGCCAAAAATTCGTTACATGGATCATATAGAAAGTTTAAGGGGAAGAGAGTGCCAAAAAAAAAAAAAAATCACGTGCATCAAACAAAAGACGCACCAAATGTCATAGTTAAGCCACAAACACTTATTTAAGAAGACTTGACTTTTGTTAATGAATTATTAGTTTAGTTTAGTCATAGATGTCGAAGCAATCAAAGAATTGAAAAATCATTGTTTATTAATGTGTTGACTTACAATCAGTAGAGTTCACCTGAACTAGAGAGAATGAAGATAGTAATAAAAAATTCAACCATAGATTGCACACTAAGAAAAGAGTTAAAAGAATAAATTTGGTGGTGTGTAAATCATATGAAAGTTGAAATGATATATGTGATCACAGAGGGTTGGGAATTGAAACAACTTGTAAATTTATGATTGTCTACTTAGTTCTTCACATACACATGTCAGTTTTGCATTGGAAGAATGAATATTGATTTGGTATTATGACTTTGAAACAATTGTAGATTTAATATGATGACTTCAAATCTTGAGATAAAAACTAGATTGTCTAACCAAATATATTTGCATACTTGTGTGTTNGAAACAATTGTAGATTTAATATGATGACTTCAAATCTTGAGATAAAAACTAGATTGTCTAACCAAATATATTTGCATACTTGTGTGTTTGTTGTTATTTAGGTTATAATTTTGTTTGATGACAAACAAATGTTTAAGTTTTGGGGTGTTTGATAAGTGTATTTTAAACATTTATTAGGGGGCCTAAAATATCGATATTTGGTAGTTCTTTCAACAAAATATATTCTAATTTTTTGTATTTTATGTTATATGGGTAAAAGTCAATGGTTGAACGAGGAATCGAAAAAAGAAGTGAAAATTGGTTAAAAAAAGAAAAATCCAAAGTTTGAGGATCAAATTATAAATATTCAATAGTTCGTTCGGACACAATAAGATTATTTAAAGATTGTTAGGAGACGATTGGATAGAATTAGAATTTATGATCAAAATATTATCAAAATTAGTTTTCAATTGCACAAGTTATATTCCCGATTTTTAGCCGAATATTGATATCCATTTTTGGCACAGTAAACGTTTGAATTGGAAAAAAATACATTTCTAAAAATTTTTTAGCCCTTCAAGATAGATTTCCAACGCACTATGAATAGCCTCAATCAGATATCAGGAGAGAAAGTTATGGCCAAAATACTGACTATTTTGCAGAAAAAATCCGCTCACAAAGACAACTTTCTTTATTCTATTGGAATCCTTTTGGAAATCAATTTGGACATGGTTTTCAACCAATTTTCTACTCATACATATACCTAAAAGCAAAATACATATTAGAGATCTCTATACATTTCATACTCTAATATTCATTAATTATTATCATTAAATGAGAAAAAATCATAGTTTTTATAAGAGAATTAGAGAATTGAAGGGGACTTGCAAGAATTTAATCAAAGTGAAGATTCAAACTTAATTTTTTAGCAAAGAAGAGAAGATGTAAATAGAGATTCATCAAGAAACTATTTAAAAGATTCAAGATTTCAAGATTCATCTTTATTTTCTCAATTTATCAAAATTTCAGGTTATGTCTTTTCGTTTAAATATGATTTTGTAATTTTGATATGTTAGACTAGTTTTATATATTGTTAGGATGAGATGAACAATTGTTATGATATTTATAGTTTTTAATTAATTATTTTAATATTAATTTGATTTTATTTGATGTTTATTATCGTTTTTATCGTTCTTTTTAATTATTTGATTACCAATTGAATTGTTAATGAATTTTATTATTATCGGGTGAGTGAATAAGGTTTAAGTACAATATAATAAATATTGTAAGGCTTGATAGATGGTAGAGATATACCTCCATACTTTATATGGTTTTAATAAGTATTCTAGCACTTGGTAATATACTTATCTTGTTTGTATCTTTCATCGAGAGATATGAGGGGAATAAATTTGATCACTATCGAGAGAGACTTTCAATTAATTAGAAACATTGACCAACATGAATAATTTCAAATTGTCACTTTAATTATTATATTAAAAATGGAATAATAAGGAGGATTCGACATCTTAACAATACATCTCATATATTTGAAAAACACATTTACTTGCCTTCACTAATTTAATTAATAATTTAAGTATTAGTACAGAAAAATCACAAAACTTGTTTGTTATTCGATTAAAGTTGCAATTAATTTTAATTTGATAAAACTCATTTTTTTCGTGGGTTTGACACTGTATTCACTACTTTATTACTTGTTCACGATCTCTTTCACTTGCGGGAAATCAAAAGGTCGGATTTTTGGCACCGTTGCTGGAGGACTATTGTTTTTTATAAGTTTTAGTTAATTTTAGCTTTAATATGAATTTTATTGCTTTATTTGTTAGTTTATTTCATCAGAAAAATTTTACAGTACTTCTTGTTTACTTTTTCAGAACTTTGTATGCAAAGTTCAAGACCTGGATCTTGCTCAATTTGATATAGAGATCGAACACACATTCAAGTTTTAAAGAAGAGAACAATTGGAAGCAAGATAAAACATAAAGATGAACACATGGCAGAGAGTAATCTAAATCTTATTGCCGTCGAGGAAAATATGGGGGCAGATTCTCCTAATATGGCTATAGTCAATGAAAATACAAGGCTAATGGGAGAGTACATGGTTCCACTGGTTGTGGAAAGCCATTCTAGCATAGTATATCTAGCATTCTAGCGTTTGGTCAAGCAAACTTCCACCTGAGGACTAATTTTATCAATATGTTCCAAATCGTGTTAAAATTCTTTGGGATAGTTATAGAGAATCTCAACACTCACAAATCAAGATTTCTAAACATGTGAGCAACTATCGAGTATTGAGTTGTTTAGTGAAGCAATCAGATTGAGACTCTCCCCATATACTTTGAGAGACTCGATAAGGGAATGATAAAAAATTCTTTAATATATATTTCATGCCGAAAAGGATTACAAAGTTGATGGACGAGATTACCACATTCCAATAATTGGACTCCAAACGTTATTCAACGACTTGGAAGCGATACAAGAGTCTACTTAGTCAGCGCCTACAACATAGATTACAGAAGTCGCTCCATGTGCAATACTTTTATATTGGTCTGAAACTAATTAGCAGGCTAACGTAGACTCTGCATGTGATGGTTCTATCATAAAAAGAAATGCGGATAAGGTCTACCAAATTATGGAGGACTTGGCATTCACTAGTGCAATTTGACCTACTGAAAGGGCGAGTGAAAAGAAGGTTACTAGAGTATACGAAGTTGATTTTTTTATAGTAATATTAGCTCAGTTGGCATCATTGGCACATAAGTGGAATAGATAAGTGCAATTCAAATAGTCAGATTGAAATGCAAGTATTGTAGAGGGAATCATGAGAGTTTTGACTGCACTGTGAGTAGTCATTTTGCTCAATCAGTAGAGGATGTATATTGCCTACTGAAAGGGCAAGTGAAAAGAAGGTCGCTAGAGTATACGAAGTTGATTTTTTGTTGACAGTAATATCAGCTTAGTTGGCATCATTAGCACAAAAGTGGAATAGATAAGTGCAATTCAAACAGTCAGATCGAAATGCAAGCATTATAGAGGGAATCATGAGAGTGTTGACTGCACCGTGGGTAGTCCTTTTGCTCAATCAGTAGATGATGTATATTATTTTCAAAATTTTCAAAGACAGCAACACAATTAGAATCCTAACATGTATTACCAAGGATGGAGAAATTATCCAAATTTTCAGTAGAACAACAATCACCAAGCCCAATTGGCACCATAGTAGATTACACCACCAGGATTTGAGCATGCCGAAAATAAGTCTTCGTTAGAAGATCTTGTTACTAAATTGGCGGAGACCTCTACACAACACATACAAAGAACATATAAGGCTTTGCAAGTTCAAGGATCTACCATCAAGAATTTAGAAAATCAGATAGGGCAAATAGCTAAGCACTCTCAGAAAAATAGCCAGGAGCACTACCAAGCAACACCAAAACAAATCTCAAATAGCAGGAAATGCCTGTGAGAGTTGTGGAGAAGGAATAGATTGAGGCAATCACTACACGTAGCAGGGCTCAACTTCTAGAAATTACAGTTGAGAGACAAGTGGTAGTAAATAAAAAGGTACCTTCCACAGTCGAGGAGCACTTGGAAGAATCTGAACAAAATAAAGAATCAGAGAAAGAAAAAGCATAAGAGGATTCAAATGTTAAGGTAACCATTCTTACCAGAGAATATACTCCACAAATACCCTTCCTACAGAGATTGCAAAAGAGGAAATGGAAGAACATATTGCAAAAGTTCTTGGACATCTTCAGAAGCTTCAAGTCAACATCTCACTGATTGAAGTTATATCTCAAATACCAAACTATGCAAATTTTCTAAAGGATATCCTATCAAAAAGAGAAAGGTCACAGATTTTAAGATCATCAAGTTAAATGAGGAGTGTAGTGCAATATTGCAGAACAAATTACCTTCTGAACTAAAAGATATAGGGAGTCTTAAAGTACCTTACTCAATAGAAAGTGATTCGAATTTTAATTGTTTATGTGACTCATGAGGAAGTATAAACCTAATGTCATTTTCTATTTACTCGAACATAGATTTGGAAGAGCTGAAGGACACATCTATCTCCTTTCAATTGGTTGACAGATCGATCAAATACTCTTGAGGAGTGATTTAGAACGTGATCATTAAAGTGGGCAAGTTCATATTCTCGGTTGATTTCATTATCCTAGATATATAGGAGCCATGGGATGCAGCATTACTTATCTTCGACGTATCCTTCCTATCAACAAGTTGAACTATCATGGACTTTGAAAGTGAAAAACTAACATTAAGAGTGGATGATAAGCAATAAAAGTTCAAGATCTACACTACTCTCAAGAACCCATTACATGAAGAGACTTGAAAAAAATCTAAGGAGGAGTGCAAATATATTGTAAAAAATGTGCATCAAGGCTTAAATAAAATAAAGGCTAAAAATTTAGGAAGCTTTGGTCGACAGGAGAATGGAAAGTTCAAAGTCTGGAGGACAAAAAGAGGATGCAAGATTGAAAATTGTAAGGCGTGCAAAGGCTCAAGACACCTATTTGAACCACCATGATCAATTCTTCCATACCATCTAGCTAAAGACTATAAACTAAGTGCTTATTGGGAGGCAACACAACATTTTCCCTTTTATTTATTCTGCTTTCTTTACTGTATTGCATATGAATTTATTTTGATTATTAGTTATATGCATGTTTCAATCTAGTTTGGGGTCATCTTCATCATTGACACTTAGCCAAGTTAAAAGAAAACATTAATTGAGTAAAAAAAGAGTTGAAATAAGTACGAGGCATGAAATTGGAGTCTAGGCATAAAATTATAATAAAAAAGAATTGATTTTGACTTTTTTGATTGTTTTATTCTCCTCTTAATATGTAACATGGATATAAATATCAGAATGAGCTTAACAACTTGCACTTTGAGATAGATTGCCAAATAACTCCTCCCACATTCAACAACAAATTTTGGGGAGTACATTCTTCCTCTTCTTTCATATTCCATTATATCTTTAGTTATGTTTTAGGATATTGAGGACAATGTCGATTTTAAATTTGTGAATGGAAGAAACTTTGAGTATTTACTTTTCATGTGTTTTTGAGTGTTTGTGTTTCGTTATTGATTTAATATATAATAAGAAATCGAAATATTCTAAAAATGTCAAATATATATATATATATATTTTAGGTTGTGTGCTTGTATGAGTTAGATAGCGTGGCCAACAATGATGAATTAATTTGAGATTTGTTGTTGATTTATAAATTGTAGATATGTTATATGCTTAGATAGATTTATACTTAACCTTGCAAAATTTGATATTATATGCGCACTAAAATTGAGTTTGACATTGTGACAAAATGTGTTGATTCATATGCTTGAGAGGTTGATTTAGACGAACATAAATTCTATACTCAACCATACTAAATTCTTCATTCTTAAGACCAAATTTATCATAGTTTAGGGGTGATTTTACGATTGTAAGATATGGATGTAAACTGGGATTTCTGTGTGAAAATTTATGTGCGGATTGTGTTAGATTAATAGGATAAAATTGAGCGAAAGTCTTAACTTAGATGTCTGTTTGATTAGATAGGTGTTTAATAAGGGGTATTGCATTAATTAGGGCAGAAAAGTATATATAAAAAAAATCTCTTCGTAGCCTTTATGACTCGAGTTATTACGCATGTTAGGGTATTTACATCCCAATACCCTAAAATCATTCGAGTTTGTAGTTATCAATCAAAAGCTTGTTACATAAGTCATATAAAAAATTTAAAGGGGAAAGAGTAAAAATAAAAGTAGAAGGTTTGAAAAAAATAGGTGCATGAAATAGAAGACACACCAATTGCCCTAGTTAAGCCACAAACTCTTATTTGAGAATGCTTGACTTTTAATGAGAGATTATTAGTCTAGTCTTAAAGGTCGAAACAGTAAAAGAATTGGGGAATCCTTACTTGTCGATGCGTTGAATTGCAATTTGTAGAGTCTACCTATACTAGGGAGTGTGTGGATAATAAGAAAAAATTTAACATTAAATTATACATTGAGAAAAGAGTAAAAAGAATAAGTTGGTGGTATATGAATCATACGAGAGGTGAAATGATATATTTGACCACAGAGGGTCGGGAATTGAAACAACTTTTAAAATCATGATTGTCTATTTAATTCTTTACACACATGTTGGTTTTGCATTGGAATAGTGGACATTGATTAATTATTGTGATTTTGAAGCCATTTGTAGATTTAATACGGTGATTTCAAATCCCGAGGTAAAAATTAGATTATCTAATCAAATATTTTTGCATGTTTGTTGTTATTTAAATATAGTTTTATTTTAGAACAAACAAATGTTTAAGTTTGGATGTATTTGATAATTGTATTTTATATACTTATTGAGTGGCAAAAAATAGCGAAATTCGATAGTTCTTTTGACAAAATATATCATAAATTATTGTTTGTTATGATATATAGGTAAAATTCAATGGTTGAACAGGGAATCGAAAGAAATAAGCAAAAAATGGTGAAAATGACGAAATTCAAAGTTTAAGGACCAAATAGCAAATATTTAATAGTTGATTTGGACCACAAGATGATACTTTGAAGATTGTTAAGAGAATTTTTTTGCAACTAGAAGTCAAAAAGGTATGGAATATGATCAATATATTATAAATTAAATTCTAATCACACGAGTTATATTCCAGATTTTTAGTCGAAAATTGAGACCCATTTTTGGCATAGTAAATATTCGATTTGGAAAATGCCTATTTCTATAAACGTTGTATCCATGTGAGTTAGATTTTCAATGCATTTTGAATCGCCTCAATTGAATATTGATCAAAATACTGACGAATGTGCAGAGAAAAAAAAAACATGCGCGCTAGAAGGCAACTTTCCTTCTTCAATTGAAATTATTTTGGAAACCAATTTGGACAAGATTTCAACCAATTTTAAACTCCTACAAATACCTAACAGTAGAATACATACAGGAAACCTCTTATTTACATTTCATACTACAATATTCCATCAATTTTTATCATAAAAGAGAGACAAAATCATATATTGTGAGAATATTTCAAAGGTGAAGCTCAAGAACTCATTAATTGGAGATTAAACATGAGATTTGTGGGTAAAGAGGCGAAATAATTATTGAAAATTTATCGATATTACTCTGAAAAAATTCAAAGAACATCAAGATTCATCTTCCTTCATTCATTAATTCACAATTCTGAATGATGTTCTATACATTTAACATGATTTTTTTGTAATTCCAATATGTTAGGCTAATTTTATATATTGTTGGATGAGATGAACCATTTTTATGATATTTTTAGTTTTTAATTAATTATTTTGACTTTAATTTAGTATGATTTGTAGATGTTTGTTATCGTTTTTATCGTTCTTTTCAATTGCTTGATCACCATTTAAATTATTAGTGGATTTTATTGTTATCCAAAGAGACAATAATGTTTAAGTACAATATGATAAACATTGTAATATTCAATAGAGGATATAGATATACCTCAGCTTTATATGATTTTAATATGTGTTTTAATACTTGTGAATGCATTTATCATGTTTGCATATTTGATCGAGAGATAGATGAGTCACGTGAGGGGAATATATTTGATAACTATCGAGAAAGACTTTCAATTAAATTATGAACATTAACCAACATGAATGGTTTTAAATTGTCACTTTTATTATTATATTAAAAATGAAATAATAAGTGGAATTCGATATTTTAGCAATGCATCTTACATATTTGAAAAACATATTTACTTGCTTTCACTAGTTTAATTGATAATTTAGGGAATAGTATAGAAAAATCACAAACCTTGTTTGTTATTTGATTAAAATTGAAATTAATTCTAACTCGGTCAAATACATAGTCATCGTGTGTTTGACACTCTATTTACTATTTTATTACTTGTTTACGATCTCGTTCACTTGCTGAAAATCAAACCATCATATGCGGATACCTAGAACGGGTAGGAAAAAACCAAGGTTCAAATATTAATCAATCATATATTTATAAATAATTAGAAATAATTATAATATTTTTGAACAAATTATGATCATGATTTATTAACCAAATTCACTTTTTTGGACGCTTTTCTTGTCCATAGGTAAACTAGTACGAGTCGCTCAATTCATTTATAACTAACAAGTACTTTTCTTTTGTACGTTTTGAATTTTTGTCGATAATATATCATAATATGGTAGAAGTTTGCCGAAATCGCTCTCTTACAAGCCTTAATCTACTTCTTCACATGCTTTACTTGAATTGATAGATTTTTAGTCTACTTGGAATATCATACTGTGCGAGCTATATAAGGGTAAATAGCAAAGTGATATAATACTTCAAAGTTTTGTTGTACTATCTCATTTAATATTTTAATTTATAGAAAAAATAATAATATATTTATTAAATTTTACTTTCTTCACTTTATCACACTAAGTTAGTTACACGTTAAGTTCTCATTAGTAAATATCATTTCTTCCATTCATGTCCTAGTCCCGCTTCTTGAAAATCTTCGATGGCCAATCGACATACTTAATGTCAATTTAAAATTACTAGTATAGACTAAGCTATGTTGCTTCGTACATCAATTCTCTAGCAATAAGACTTGAATTTAGGGCATCTAGTTATTTTGATACTACATGAAATTACTTTATTTAAAAACTTAACTAGTAAGAAAATTTATTTAAAAAAAAAAAAACATTTTTGTTTTTATATTTGAAAGGAAAGGAAAGGAAAGGAAAATGCAGTCAATGGGGCAGAATTGAATAGTCTTTACTTCACCCTATAGTACCACCTGATTTTAGTTTTCTATTTTTCATCGAACATCAGGAAAAGGTTATTATTATTATTAATTTTTGTCTATTATCAAATTACTCAAATAAAAAATCATTTAACTTGAACAAAAACATTGTAACATACAACATGTTTGGTTGTAAAATTTGAAAAAATGTCGACTCATTTGATTTATGCTCTACTCGGTAAAAATTCACCTTACTTGGGACTCTCAATTATTTCATTCTCGCTTACTCGATTTATTGATTGTTATTTTCGCACTTTTAGATTATCTCTTCTTTAATATGATTCGTCAATTGGATATTTGAGAAACAAAAAAGGAAATACGGAAATTTTTCACTTCTATTATTTTTCTATTGGAGCTAGAAAATTTCGCACCCTCCCTGCATACATACAAGTCTGGTTTGGAGCTTCCAATTATCTTGAATTTCTTTCTATCTAAGAATTCTATAAGATTATTGAAAAATCCCGAGTGTCGCACTGGATACTACTTAATAGTTCACTGATTACTAGCTTAACGGTTTTTAAGTTACCAAATGGTTGTTACTTAACCATTTTTAGTTTTAACCTTATATGCAGAATTAATCAACCAAAAATAACAAGTCACTTTTAATTATTTTTAGATGATTAAGCATACAAGTCCAATTATGTTTGAATATTGCAGTAATAAGGAAAACAATAATAAATACAGATATGATGACAGAGAAACCCCAATTGGGTAAAAACTCCGGGACTAAGCCAGTTACCTCCACTATAGACAATACAGAGTGAGTTACAGTCACATACTATCTAGCCAACTCCACTAGACTTCCCGATCTATTTCCTGCTAACTCCAAGACCTGTTCCAAGACTTGCTTCAGGATCTGCTCCAAGATCTTCTACAATTGTCTCTTCCAAGTGGAATTCCAAGAACCTACTCCAAGACATCGTGCTCTTCCAGCGCTTGTAGTCCAACCTCTATCAGCCTCTGAAGTTCAATTGAAAAAGTACATTCCTATGACCAAATAGAAAGTATGTGGTGTTTCGAATTCAATGAGTTTGATATTTTCCCAAATATGTGATTGTATAAAATCAAGAGCAAATGATGAAATCATTGTATGAATAGACTCTTGAATATGTTATAGAGAAGAGACACAATGAACAACTACACCAACTTTTGTGCATAGTCTTGAGTATTTATAGGAGAGGGTAATTAGATTGAATAGAAAAAATATATATTTCAAAACAGCAAAATAGGGTTTTTTAGATATACATGTTGCTCGAGCGAGGGCTCAACGACAGACGAGCGACGCACTATCGCTCGAGCAAGAGCTCGACGATAGACATTTTGTTTTTGTTGCTCGAGCACCAACTAGGCAAGAAGTTAGCGAAAATGCTACGTCGTGTTTTTCTTCTTTTCATGCTCGAACCCTAGACCTCATAACTCAATTTATACAAATTGCACCATATGTCCTTGACTTTTACAACATGTTACAAATTAGTTCTTTTATCCACATAATTGTCAACACTGAAAATTTAATAAACTCCCACTTTGGGATTCTGTGACAAAACTATACAATAAGTCAAGGAAAACTAAATACAAAATCTAAACTACTCACTCTTCATTAAACTGATGTTTCTTGCATTTCTTGTTAAGCCAGTTTTCTAAAATTCACAACTCAAATACCCAGTGTAAAAGTATGTGATATAAAAAATAATAATTATTAAACACATGATAACAACACTAGCTAGAATGAGACGTAACATTAAAGTTAATCCAAATACCAACAAAAACAATTAGCATCACAAAACATCAAAAACTCAAATAGCTAGGTAGATATGGTATGGAATGCAATGCAATCAACAAATATCCCCCTATCAATCTACTTTACCGTCAAAATTTGTAAAATTTTAAAATTCTCCCACCATTCACAACATTTACTCTAATCTCTCCAATTTTTATCACAAATGACGAATGGACCGATAATTAAAAAAATATATTAAAAATCACAAAAATGCTTTACTCTCCCTTTTTAACATTAACATATAATAACTCAAAAATGTTGTTGTTAGCATGCACAAGTATAAACAATGTACAGTAAACTTCTCACATACTTAGTTCAAATTAATATTTAGTAAATAGTACAAGTAACCCATGAGTGTAAAGTGTCACTAATTCTTTGTGAGAAGGACTTCAAACCTTAATTTTGTGAGAAATGATATGTTAAACATCACTGTCAATAAATGTATTCATCTACTTATAAAAGTCAAACCATTTAAATCACATTAGGACCTTTAAGTAAAAGCTCTTTTTATATTAATATTTTCTTTTCTCCCCCTGACTTTGAGTATATTTTATTTTCACATTTTCAATATTTTAACCTAATCATTATTTTTCATATCTTATGTGCATAATTTTCTCCATTGAGCAACTAAAATGACAATTGTAGCGAGCTATAGGCTGATTAACCCAAATCAGTTGACCATAGGTACGAGGTTATGAGAAACCCCGCAAACTTAATTGCGCGAGTCAAATAGGCACCGAAAAAGAATATAAGATATTGAGTTTTTTATTTTCAGAGATAAATTTGAGGTTATGTCTAATAAATAAAGTCAATTCATGTTCAAAGTCACCTTACTAATATTTGATAAATATCTCAAATGTCACACGCGCAATTTAATCTCACTAACAATATCATAGTGTGTTTAGTGTAGATGGTACATGAAGACACATATACTAAGTACTCCATAATAACATAAGCCATCAATAAAAATTATGTTACAACTCATCAATTAAACTCATACTTGATCACAACAAACAAATTCAAGTATATTATATATTATGCAGTAAAAATAATTTCCCACATTTTTTTATTTTTCAATTTTTTGTTATTTTTATTTTAAAGCATGAATGCACTAAATACCAAAAAAAAAAAAAATTGTCAAACACAAAAATAAAAAAAAATGCACGAGTTTTCTACCTACAAAACAAATAAACAAATATGATGCATGCATAAATCAATGTCATATAATGATAAAGCACGAGCATGCACTAAAAATACCTAATCAGTTAGGTATGCAAATGCTCTTACCTTTAAGAACACCGTGATCTATTTTAGAATTTTTCATATTAATTTTCTTTAATTAAACTTACCTAGTGACATGAATATTCCCATTCATTCGTGTCATTAAATTTGTCAGTTCACTCACCTGATTAGTAAGAAAGTCAATCTGACCAATAAACTTCTGGTTCTTATTTCTATTTAAGTTTCGATTTCTATTTCTGTTTAGAAAATGACGACAACTAGGCATTATGTGTCCTAACTCATCTCAATGAAAGCATGTAGGGATAAAACTAGGACCAAAGTTAAGAGGTTGTTGATATCTATTTCTATGTTGGTAGGTCCTACGATGTATAGTAGGCTTCTGTCCTACATATCCCTTATTCTTATGTTCAGAGTTAGGCACATGTTTAAGTTGGTCATTACCAGGTACAAATGTGGTCTTGGATGTGAACCTCTAGCAAAGATCACGGAGGCTAACACCTCCAAATTTCTATGAAAAAACATCGTATGCTGGTTCGGAATTCCCCACTCAATTGTGTCAGACAATGAAAAATAATTTGACAATAAAAAGGTGAGAGACCTTTGTGAAGAGCTTGGAATCAAGAAGTACTTTTCTACTCCTCATCACCCCTAGGCTAATGGACAAATAGAGGCTATGAATAAAACTATAAAACACACTTTGAAGAAGAAGCTCAACACAGCCAAAGGAACCTGGGTGGATGAGTTGCCACAGGTTCTATGGGACATTCGAACCACAAGTAGGACCCCGACCGGTGAGACGCATTTCTCCATGACTTTTGGTACCGAGGCTGTAAGCCCCGTTGAGGTGGGATTGCCTTCCCCCCGAAGGATACATTTCACTGAGATATCAAATGATGAACTCCTCAAGTGCGAACTTGATTTTCTCGAAGAAAAAAGGGATGACTCCCAGTTGAGATTAGCAACATATCAAAAGAAGATGACTCGGGATTATAACTTGAAAGTCAAGAAAAGGTCATTCCGAGTAAATGACTTGGTGCTTCGAAAAGTGTTCTTATCTTCAAAGCACCAGGGGTAGGCACATTGGGACCAAACTAGGAAGGATCCTACCGTATTGAAAGAGAGATCCGACCTGGTACCTACTGGATGAAAGACATGGACGAAAAGGTTCAACCCCACCTATGGAATGTCGAATATTTACGAGTATATTATCAATGAATGAAACCCACTATTGGAAGTTCTTCCCAGCCTTTATGAATGAATAAAGTCTTTGTTTCAAGAAAAGCTGTTTCACTCGTGGGTGCCTCGGAGGAGAGGATCCAGTCCCAAAAGGGGACTACCTCGTTTGAACCCCGAGGCGCACATCACATGCCTCCATTGACAAGGCTGAACGTCAAGGGAGAAG
>CAIGRP010088656.1:0-33166 GCA_903798385.1 Fraxinus cuspidata
ACGTATACTGTCACTAAAAATATTTCACATCTCATGCATTAAATTTGACAAAAGTACTTATTGATGCTTTTGCTTAAAGTAAAAAGGTTAGAAACCTCACCTCCATGCTAAATCAAGTCTAAAAACATTAATAACTGCATAATGGATATTAACTGTGATGGTCGGTCTATATTATGATATATTTCATAAAATTTGACTTTCTTCTCAATAGTCAATTCTAAAATTGAAATAGAATTAGAGGCCTGTTAATTTGAGCTTTCATTATCTATAAGTTAAGGGACCCTTTTGCATGATGATTGTTAGGTATTTAATATAATTGACAAGTCTGTGAACAAAATTGACTTAATTTAATATGTTGTAAAAGTCAAGAAGTAATGTGCAAATAGTTAAAAGTGAGTTATGTTAGGTCTAGGGTTCGAGAATGGAAAAGAAGGAAAAACGGTGTCGGAATTTCGCTAGCTTATCGCCAAGGTTTGGCTCAAGCGTCAGAAACAGAAACTGCGTTGCCCGCCTGTCGCCTCACCCTCGTTCAAGCGACAACCTGTCGCTCATCCCTCGCTCGAGTGACAGTGTTATCCGGGAATTTTTTTAATTCGTTTTTATAGTCTTTTTATCCAGCCTATTCATTCATTAACCTAACTTATTAATATCAAACGTCATAGAATGGTTTTTCTAAGGTTCATCATTGCGCAAACACATTGTTTTCATATTCTCTTCATCAGTTATCTTTCAACCTTCATTATTCATATTGTGATTTGTTATTGGCGGTGAAAAACATCATATTCTAAATCCAAATACTGCTGCTTCCTTCATATCTGTCGGAGTTTTGAAGATCAAGGGAAGGTGATTGAAGTTCTAGTCGTTGAAGAACGCGATGTTCTTCTTTAATCCACAGGAGATAGATGATTTCACAAAGCTGGAAGTTGCTGCAAGATAGTGCAATCCAGGAAAGATTGGGAAACTACAGCTAAGAGTTGGCGTAGGAACACAAAATCCAATAGAGCTATTGAAATTGCAGTCAAGAGGTCAGAAAGTAAGCGTCGTCGTAGAGTCTGGTGGACTGTAAGTTATAAATCGAATTTCGTATTTTTAACGATGATAAGAGAGGTCAGTCACACAGAAAATATGACTAGATAACCCAATAAGCTAATACTTGTGCATTGATGGATACCCCACACAATTTAAGCCAATGGGTTGCTACAAAGCAAAAGGAGTTGCATGGCTTAAACTTATCGGCCAGTCTTTTTTATAAAACTAATGTCCTTTTTCGCATAATTAATTATTGATTAATTTAATTCATAAAAGAAATAAAATATTGTCGGGATAGCATTTCAAAAGTATAAACACAATTTGTTGCCAATATGATAACTAAATCATAATTGTGTGAAATGTCTCTGAAATTGTAGAAATAAAAGTTTAGGTACGTAGTTCATCTAGATAGAAATATGATTTTATGCGTCTAATAAATGCATAGAAGTAACACTACCGTCTGATAGGTATGCCACACATTGCCTACTTGGAGGTACTTTATTTTTTTTGGGTTGGAAAGAACAATGAGGTACATGTTGTTAAGTTGAAGGACTAAAAAATTATATTTTAAAGTTCAAGGACTTTGTGCTCACAAGGTGCATGCCAAAAAAGTTTTTTATATTGCAATTTTAACCTTGTTGCAACTACCTTTTTCATAATCACCTCATTAATAGGTATTCAATCCCATATTGCAAGAAAATCGATTATATTTGGAGGCACTTAAACAAGGAAAAATGGATGAAAATATCTTTCTATTTTGTCATATGGCCTATGTTCTTGTAGAATTGAGACAGAATGACCATCCCTTAATAAAGTAAATGGGCATTGTGCCATGGGTAAGTCAGGGAGGTGTTTGGTTGTTGGGCTGCAGATGAATTCATATCGTAAATCCGTTAGTTATTTGGGACGGAAGTTCTAAAAATTTACACATTGTTAAGTTGAAGGACTAAAAGAATACATTTTAAAGTTTACGAAATTTCTATGCGGAAAGTGTATTTTTCAGGGATCCACTAGGTTTTCTACCCAAAGAAAAAACATAAAAGTAAATAAATTAAATCACATCTTCTCAATAATATATACTTTAGACAAATGGTTATTCAATAAATTAATTTGAAGCTTACTTGAACCCCATCATTAATAGCCTAAGTGATTCCATATGGAAAAAAAGATGTTAGAGGTAAGTCTAAGAATAATAATTACTGCATAATTGACAATAATTATGATGATGACTTTGTCGGTGTGCATACTCTATATCATATATCATGTAAAATATTTAATTTGACGTTCTCCTTATTCCTCATTTATGAAGACAGTAAACTTAAAATTTGACGAACCAGAGGCGATGTCAATTTTAGCATTCGTTATCAAATTATTTATAATTAGTAATCAAATATAACAAAATTTAAGGCACCCTTATGCAAGATGATGTGAAAGGTTAGTCACACATAAAGACGACTAGATGACCTTTAAGCTACAGCTAGTGCATTCACAGATACCTCCACACAATTTAAGCCAATTAGCTACTACAAAACTAATGCAATTACATGGCTTAAATTATTCTACGGGTCTATTTTAGAAAACTAATGCACTTATTGCATAATTAATATTTAAATAATTTTATTCGTAAAACAATAAAGTATTCTTGAGTTAGCATGAAATAATCCTTTGTTTAAATACGATTTGCTTTGAGTCACCATTGTGTGAAATTTTTTTGTAATGAAAAAATATATTGTTGAGTTGGATTGAAACATATAAAATTGAAATAAGCTTGTAATATGACTAAAATAAAATCAAGTCATTGGTCAATTATAAATGGAAGGCATGATTAATTTGGTATAACATTGATTAATTGCTTGATTATTTTGCTCCTCTAATTGTCACAACATGCTTGTGTTGATTGATGATGAGAAAAAGTGTTTAAAATTTCCACAGCACCGCTTCATTTTGTTCCTATTTCTTGATTTGATATCGTCTCATCAATCATTTGTGGAAAACTAAAAACTAGCTAATAAATTAAAGTTAAATATATAGCTATAGTTTTTATTATGCAAATTGTTGTCAAATGACATCTCGAGATATAATGTAACTCGGTATAATTTTCAGCCGGCATTGACCAATTAACTGAATTAAAAGTCAACTCATCATAATGATATAACTCGATTCTAAAATTATTTGGGTTATTTGAAACAATCTAATTTTATTAGAGTTGCTTATGGCCCATTTCCCGACTCCATGGATGGCTTATGATTTATTACCAACTTAGTATCACTTGACCACCTATTGGGCTTGACCCATTGTCACACCCTAATAACTCTATTATATATGCTACTTCTTTGGCCGTGTCTCTGTGTGTCATTGCTATTCCTCTCCTTGGTGAAATACGACGCCGACTTCGTGCTTACTTTATTGTGACTTTTTTTCTTCCTCTTCTCTTCCCTGGCCTCTGTGGTTGCAATAACATCCCTATTGTGTGTTCTAAGTGGGCATTACTAAGCAACTGATTTTGGTCCATTTTGGTTTTTTTTTGCTCGATTTGTTTGAGGTGTTTGATTGTTAGAGTATATACTAAGCTCGGAAAGTGCCATAGGTGATCGAGTCTTCTGCTATATCTGGTATCATAACCATTGGTGCATGTTTTTCAGACCAAAACTCGAATAAAATAGCCCCAAAATCAGTTTTCTTCAAACTGGCTGAACCTGCAATCTCGATTTCCGATTAAATTGAGAACTTTTTGGGCGAACGAAGACCAGAACCAAGCTGCACATGTGGAGGCGCCACTAGGTGTGTGGTGTTTGACGGTGACAGCTGCCGGCATCGGCAACACGTGAGGATTCCAGTGGTGGCACGTCGGGCAGATTTTGGAGGAGCTTTCTTCGGATAGTTTACTCGCTTTATCATCTGAATGTGCCGATACCTTTAATATTGAGTTTTAGGTTATACGATGAATTTTGGTCAAACGCGTCGGTATATTTGCTAAAACTTTAGGGCAAATATTGGTGGCCTCAAAGCAGTAGATTCACATCTCTCAATTTTACAGACCTTCAGATGTGGTCCGCTATGATAAATTGGTTTATCTCATTTAATGTTCAGCACTAGCATGTCACGTGTGGGAGTGAAAATATGATTGGAGTTACCGTGGTGGGTAACCATTGCATATGCTAGATATTAGGAACTACTTGCCTTTAATTGTTACGTGATTAAACTGTTCATTTGATAAAATCAGTTTATTATTTATGTGATATACTGTGTGTGAAACTATTTGGTTGACAATCTCTTATTGCACCGTTGATTCCATTAGAACACCTAGACCTTACCCATCTAAACATTTCCTTGATTTAAGATCGAGAATCTTACGAAACCCTAGTAATCAAGAACGGTGGATATTGTTTGCGACCTTAGGTCTACTTTGTGCAGTTTAATTATGATTCTGTGCATTTTTTATTGATTCGTAAAAAATGGCAACTCGCATTTTTTATTGATTCGTAAAATGTAATTTTTCAATTTGGCAATAAAAGATGAGAGGTATTTTGATTCAACAAAATGTTTCAAAAGTCATTTTGTAGCAATTTCTCTACTGATTTTTCAAAAGAAGAAGCCGATGAACTTGCTTATACTTCAATCATTTTACACTTGTCGAAGCCATTTTGAGAAAAGTGGGTGACTTGAACCCATAAAATTTAATGCTAGGTCGGTGACCAGGGGTATACACTGAAGGAGGGTGTTGATTATAATGAGATTTTTCACCAGTTGTTAAGTACACCACTATTAGGGTCATGCTAGCATTGGTTTCACTTTTTTACTGGAACTTGATCAACTTGATGTAAAAATTATTTTTTTACATGGTGAACTTGATAAACAAATCTTTATGAATCAACCAAAAGGTTTTAAAGATAAACTGAAACCTGATCACTCGTGCTTCTAAAAAAAGATCTTTATATGTCCTAAAACAATAACCTAAATAGTGGTATAAAAGATTTGATTGTTTTGCACTCACCAGATGTTTTCAAATGAATAAGTTTGATCGTTGCATGTATTTCCAATATGATGATGGTAATAATGACTATGTATTTTTATTGTTATATGTAGATGATATTCTCTTAGTTGGTTAATCATTTAAGTGGATAAGCAGGATAAAAAAAATTTGAATGGCAAATCTAACATGAAAGATATAGGTAAAGTCAAGAAAATCCTAGGTATGGAGATTGAAAGAGATATGTCAAATTCTGCTTTGTTTGTGCATCAATCTTCCTATGTTTCTAAGGGTTGAAAAGATTTGGTATGCATGATTGCAAACTTGTTACATTACCTTTAGCTAATCATTTTATATTATCTAAAAATCAGGCTCCCTGTAATGAAAAAGAAATATAATACATGAGTTGGATCCATACTCAAATGCAATTGGATATATTATGTATTTTATGGTTTGCGCTAAACCGAATTTAGCTTTTGCTATTAGTACTCTTGGTAGGTACATGTCTAATCCTGGTTTCGAACATTGAAAAGCTTTAAAATGGATGTTAAGTATTTAAAGGGGACTAGTGATGTAGATCTAATGTTTGGTGCTAATAAAGAAGTGTAAAATTGAGGTGTTTTGCAGATACGAACTATGCGGGGGATAGGGATAATAAAAAATCTACCACTTCCTACGTGTTTACTTTGTCTCTCTCTTGTATTAGTTGGAAACCACAGTTACAACACATAGTTGCACTATCCACAACAGAATCTGAATATATTGCTACTACTAAAGAAATTAAAGAGGCTTTATGGATTAGAGGTTTGCTTCGTGAACTTTGTGTTTGTGGTAGCATCTTCTGATAGTCAATCTTCTATACATCTATGCAAAAATCCTATTTTTCACGAATGCATAAAAAACATTGATGTTAGACTACGTTTCATTAGAGATATTGTGTCGCAAGAAGTGGTAAGACTTGAAAAGGTCCATACACAATATAATCTCTCGGACATGGGCACTAAAGAGTTGACATTGGTGAAGTTTAGAAGTTGCAAGGATCTTCTAAGTATCGATGGATAATTTCTAATTTTATTGGTTCTCCTTTTGGAATTGTCAGTAATGGGTGATAATGTTTTTCCTGCAGGTCCTTTGACACTAAGGTGGAGGTTTGTTGGGCAAATTATTATCAAACGACATCCTGGATTATGATGTAACTCGATATAATTTTCAGTCGGCATTGACCAATTAATTGAACTAAAAGTTAACTCCTCAAAATGATACAACTCGACTCTAAAATCATTTGGGCCATCTAAGACAATCTAATTTTATTAGAGTTGCTCATGGCCCATTTCCCGACTCCATGAGGGCTTATGGTATATTACCCACTTAGCATCCTTTACCACCTATTGGGCTTGGCCCATTTTCACACTCTAATCACTCTATTATATATATTGCTTTCTTGGACGTGTTTCTGTGTGCTATAGGGGGCTATTCCTCTCCTTGGTGAAAAACGACGCCGAATTTGTGCTTACTTTATTGTGCCTTTTTTCTTCCCTTTCTTCCTTGGCCTTTGTGGCTACTGATAAATGTATTTTGTACACTTATCTATGCCATTAAATTAGAGTATTTTTAGTGATTTGGATGAGTTATAGCTTAATTTTGTGTTAATTATGTTTGTTAGGTTGAACTCAATGCAAATTTGTGGATTTAGAAGAAATGAACGAAAAATGTGCGAAAACGAAGGAAATTCAAAGTTCGGTGACCAAAGTGTAAACATCCAATAGTTGATTTGGACCACAAAACGATGATTAAAGATCCATTTTTGCATTGGATAAAGATGAACCCTATCGTTTACTTGTTTTAATTCAAGATCGGTAGTTTAATTTATTTCTTGCGTTTCTTGATTAATTTTGTATACACCTTGCATTATTTAATTGATTGGTCATCAATTAGATAATTAGTTACTTGTTGTAGTGCTGGGAGACTCACAATAGGTTTAGAACGCGACAAAATTAACATATATGTAATAGATGTTAAAAATAATATTTATCACGTGTGCAATCATATTGATAATCTAAACCTTAATGCATTCTAATCATTTGAATTAGGATTATGAATATATTCGTATCGTGGTTATGATAGATTTAATTTTCCTTGGAAAAGATAATTATATATCATAATTTTATCAATTGTGAACAACGCGTGAACAGAACTAAATTACAAATCAAGAATTGAATTAAATAGCAATGGAAGAATTCTAAATCCAATACAATCATCCATAATTTGATAAAATATATATATATATATATATTTTTTACTTATTTTTTAGATTAATTTAGAAAAATCATAAAAATCAAATCTGTTTGTTTGCATAATTCGAATTCCATACAAAATTAGTAAATTTGAATTGAATTTCTTCTATGTAGGACGATACTCTAAACTCATCAATTCTATTACTTGTCAACGATCTCGTATGCTTGCGGGTTTTGCGATCAACTGCCTTTGTGGCTGCAATAACATCCCTATTGTGTATTCTAAGTGAGAATTATTAATCAACTGGAGTTTGGTCCATTTTGGTTCATTTTTGGCTCGATTTGTTTGAGGTGTTTGATTGTAAGATATATACTCAGCATAGAAAGCGTAATTGGTGATCGAGTCTTCCGCTACAGTTTTCAAAAGCAATTAAATTTATCTTTTTTATTGAAAGAAGTTAGTTATGATAAGGATAAGTCATTGACATAGGATGAAGCCAAATATAGTTGTTACGAGGATGAGGCACATAGCAAGAATATAGACCTCCCCACATATAGTTAACAAATTAGGCTTCAATTGTTGTAATTTAAATTGTATCCAAACTCTATAATCTTATCTAATCATGTATAGATTAGACTTGGAGTTTGACTTGTGTTTAAACTTTATAATTTCATCTCAAGTTTGCAGTGTAAGAATGGAAAAGAACAGTTTTGAGAATTTTCTATTATTATTTATAATTATAATATATAATAAGTTTTTTTAGGCCACTATCAAAGCTGTGTTTTATGCGATCGCCTACCTCGCTTATAGACTTAGAATAGAGAATGGAAGAATAAAATTAGGGAATAATTTAGAGGAAGATAACAATGGAGAAGATCTAATTCTTTCTATATATGTTAAAAATCTCCAATCATCTTTACTAAGCTAATTAATTGTAGAGCTTTTGGAAATATTATAATGCATTTATGAGAATTGAAGAGAGAGAGAGAGAGAGAAACAAAATTGAATAAGAACATAACTAAACAACCATAAGTGGTAGTATACTGCTGGTTCGACGGTACATATACATATTCTCCGGATACCAGAGTCAAAACATACTGGAAATTTATTTAAAGATAAAATATTTACTTATTAATCAACAAATGTATGTATACAAGATATTGTGCTTTCCTGGGCATTATACCTCACAACGAGCTGGTTGCAATTGCAGAATTTATTATTAAGGGACAAATCTCACATATTTTTTAAGATGGAACTCAAGACTTGTGCATAAAGGGTGCAAGTGATGTTTTAATACATTCATCTACATCCTTAAAAAACCCGCAATAATTTCAGGCCTCTAATTCATCTTCAGAAACTGTCCCCGAAAAACCTGTATCGCCTCCTTATTCAGCATGAACCAGTTTCCTGTGCACTTTGATGTAGTGAGCCGTTGTGAATATGTTAGAAATGATCTCTAAGCAATTGTTGACAACTTTTGTGGAATTGCGAATCGCACTTTTCATTTCTACCAGGACATTTCCCTAACAATTTTCAGTTTTCATTAGCCTATCCAAACACGTTTCTTGATCAGTAAGTGTAGTGCCGAACCATGCCGTAACATTGCTGACTATGGTTGTCGAAAATTCGTTCACATCCCCTGTCTGAAAGCAGAAAATCGATATGTTAACCTGCTCAATTGCACCCAATTGAGGAATTGATTAGGAAGTGATGCATCTGGCATTGAAGAGTCATTATGATTACAGTTTTCAGAGGAAGTCATCCTTTCTTGCAAAGATGGTAGATTCACAAGCTCATTCAGAGCAACTTCTAGAGATATTAGAATAACTTCTTTCGGCTCCAAGTGTTTTCTTGAGGAAAAGCATGGTTCATGAAACAACTTTGTATTATATACCATTTTGATAGAGTTTTTATCTTTGACAGGAAGATGGGAATTATTTGCAGTGTGCATTGTAATAAGAATTCCATATATTGCACCCATGATGAGCAGAATCAAGACAATGGAGGATAATAACAATTATATTCAAGCGCACAGTTGTTTTTCTTCTATATTCTTGCTCTTCCAATTCATTGTTCTTGATGTTCTCAAAATTGTCAAATGAGTATTCAATTTCATTTCTTCGCTCCTCTAAACCTTTGTCATCTTCGGCACTCTTGAATGTATCCACTGATGCATCCATTATTTTCCTCTGTCTCAATATTCACTTACTTTTTGAAAGGGGTACAGAAAATGAATACTGAGCAAGAAAAACTTCGAATCTTGAGATTGAAAGACGATATATTTAATTTACCAAACCATAGTTATTATTACTATGCACAATGTCAACTAAGCTTTTGTCATGTATACAGTCTGAAATTAGTATATTAATGCTGATAATTTCAAGATAACAGAAGATGAACAGGCGTAGCAACGCATTTTAGGAGGGGGGCTAATTGAGAAAGAAAAAATTATTCAGAGTATTTTAATCTAATATTTAATCATACATGTCAAGACTTGATCCAGAGTGTTATACCTTCACAATTACAAAACTAAAACTGAACTTCTATATTAAGGAACCAATTTTTGACTGGGCTTAAGAAAAATCCAAATAGGAGACATCACAAAGATGACCGTCTCTTTGTTATATACAAAATTTGAATAATTTAGTTTTTTTGTTAAGAAACTTTAGAAAAGGTTTAGAGTTCTGCATTATCAGTTTGTCCTTACACTGGCTAGCCAATTGTCATCTATGTATGACTGGTCGGCATCGTTAACTTTTAACTTAGATTTATGATTGTTGGCAAAATAGTGTTGACCTACTCCCACGCCAAACAGGAAACAGGTATGTCAACATTATTCACGCCCTTCATAGGAAATATGAAATGAAAGAAAGAAATAAAGTTAATTTTGAATTAGATTGGAACTCTAACATAGAAATACTTCTGTCAAATTAAATTTAGATACATCAATAGCTTTCGGGATGCAATGCAGTTGCATTTTAGATAACAAATGATGTTAAAGTATGTACCAAATTCCATTGAGTATTTGTGGATTAGTTGAAGTGGGCCTTGAAGAGATCTAGACCAAGAAGTGATTTAGTCGTATTCCTGTTAGCTGCGCACCAAGCTCCCACTCGAGCACGCAAAAGAAGGAACTAGCGCTTGCTTGGCGCTAGCCTGCCCGGCTGCCTGAGGGGTCCATTCACCGCTCGCTTCCTAATATGGTGGTGCTCGAACGGCGGTGACACCCGGCCCACAATTTGTTTCACGTTTTGAAGCATTTTTTGATGTTCTTTTCATCTTTAGAACTATTATTATAGTTTTGACATGTATCATATATATAGTTGACCCTTCTTTACAAATTAGATAAGTTACACGATATTGTAAACACAATATCCTTGTATTCTTTCTCCATATTATAGTAAATTCTCTATTTCTCTGTCAATTTCTTGTGTTCTCTTATGCTATGATTGATACTTCATATTGTACCATATAATCTTATCTTTAGTTTGTTAACAAGTGGTATCAGAGCATACATGATTCTTGCTAGTTTGCTAATAAGTGGTATCACGGTTTAATATTTGATTTGTTCGAAGTTTTTTTCTTGTGAAAGCAATCATGAAATATGATATTCCACTTTTGGATCATAACACTATATTTTTCGTTGTAGTAGGTGAGGATGCGAACAGTTTTCCCTCAAATAGATTTGAACGATGCTTCGCTGAGTTTTGACAAGATACCCTCAAATTGGTCGATGGAGGAGAAACATTGTAAGGAATGAAATGCGCTATCACATATTCATCTCCATCTTTCAAATCATATTTTTTAGGATGTTTTGAAGGATAAAACTGCAGATATACTACGGTTAAAGTTGGAATAATTATGCATGACGAAAAGTCGAACTAGCAAATTACATTTGAAATATTATTTGTATTTAGTCGTATGATAGAATGTACATCACTTGTAGATCACCTAGCTGTTTTTAAAGAAATTGTGGTTGATTTAGAAATTTTAGAGGTTAAGTATGATGAAGAAAATTTGAGGTTTATTTTATTGTGTTTGTTGTCCGCTTCATATATGTCGTTTAGAGACATGATATTATAAAGTCGTGATTCTCTCACAATTTAATAAGTTTATGATGCTCTATTTTCATAGGAGAAGATGAAGTATTTTGTTGGATATGCGGCTTATGGAGATGGTCTTGTTATTGTTGGTGGTTATGTAAGGGATAGATCGAAGTCTAACTTTAATTATCAAATTTATAACCATTGCAAGAAGAAAGGTTACATAAATAACGATTGCTATTAGTTGTAAAATAAAGAAAAATTGGCTGCAAATCAAAAGGGAAAGCAACCAATTTTTTTAGGTGAAGCCAATATTGCAGAAAACCACTATAGTTACGGAGAACTTATGGTTATTTTTTACGACGATTCCAAACTTGACGAGGATTGAATTTTTAATACAACTTTCATTTTTCATATGTATCCCAATTGGTATTTGTTTTCAAAATATGAAACAATCTCGAAAAGTGTTATAGTAATGGTTAATAATGCACCTTGTAAGATAGATGATATTGAAAAGTTCATAATTAAGATATTTGAAGAGAAATCTTATTTGCTTGAGTACTCTTGATTCAAAAGGGTACAAGTACACTAGTGAAGGTGAAATTCTGAAAGTTAGTAAAGGTGCTGGTGTTGTATTGCAGGGACAGAGAATGTCCCAGATGTATATATGTAGGGTTCTACATAAACTTTGGATACCAATCAGTATAAATAAGAAACACTGGTGGATATTCAATTTGGTACATTAATTTTAGATTTAAATTTATGGTCTATGTTGAAGAATACATCTCATTTGAGTTTAAAAGTTATGTGTAATGACGCTTTGCCGTCACCACCAGCGGTGCTACAATATTCAATTGCTAAAGATGGACCGAGATGAGATATTAGGCTACCACAAAATTGCAGGGAAGCTGATTTAGTTGCTTTGCTTTAAGTGTGGTTGAAGGTGTTGAGTCTAACAAAGAACCTTCTACAAAAGGAGTTTGTAGTGTTGATTCTGTTATATAGTGTATTTTTCCTTGTTTGATGATTGTTGAGTTGTTTTGTAATTTTGTTCCTCGTGATAATAATTCGAGCAACTTTGGTACTCGAGGTAATCCGGCTAAGTAGTACTTGGATTCATTTGATATTCAGTTATTGAGTTTATCCTAGTTGGATAAATAACGAGCACAGATAGATACATTCAGGCAAAAAATAAACACTGATATTAGTGGCATATCTCTATATCGAAAAGAATATCCTAATCTTGAAATCCCTATATTTTTGTACTCAAAAAATTAAAAAAAACACTTCAACTGAACATCCCGAAGCGCGCACGAACTTGGGCAGACTTTAACCAAGTATTGCCTTACAAAAATGAACCATCAATAAATTTCAAGGCATCTTCCCTCTAAATCACTTTGTAACCCGTCTACTTGACTCTGCTAGAAGTATTAGATCCCTAGCTTTTGTTGTTATACTCCATGTAATAGAGAGTCTTAATGGTGAAGTCACCACTCCTTTCTAGCCAACTCGATGGTTGAATCAAGTCACCAATCTTATTTTCCATGACAATGGTTCGCGAGTATTCCCTTCATGGCTTGCCAAGATCACTCTTGATTTTGGCCTTCTTAACCTTGAGTTTATCATCTACCAAAATGTGACAGTTTTGCAGCACAATCCCTGTGGTTTCCCTTTTCTCTACCCTTTCTTGAGTTGTAACGATATTTTGCTGGTTGTTAGGTTTGTGACAAAAATTCTATGTGATTTAGAAGTTTGTTACACGAAGGAAGCTTGTTTAATCTTGGTTTAGAAGTACGGTTCGATTAGGAATCGAATTTCATGGTGTTTTGGGAGTTTGATTGAATTAAGGACTTGGAGATGAAGTAAAATACTTTGGAGTGGAAACGAAAGGAAAAAAAATAATTTCAGCATGCCCGGCGCTTGGGCACCACAACTCTGGCACCCCTGAACGGGGCAGCAAACCCGGTGCTTCGGCGCCGTGGTGCTTCGATAGCAGATTTTTCGCGGTTTTCTCATTTTTTTGACTTCTTCATCTTGGACTCCACAATTTTGAGATTTGACATCTACAAATACTCCACAAGATATAAGCACTTAACAAGAGAGGAAAATGCAAGACTCAAGAGATAATATAACAATTAGATCTTTGTGTATACATTAGAAATATGAGAGAATTGTATAGACTAGATTGAGATGATCAAAATCTTGTAAGACAATTGATTGTCTCTTGGTATAATAAATTTTCCCCTTCCACAATTTTCTTGATTATTGTGTGATCCATTAAATTTCATATTGTCCATATTTTTCGTCTTTAATTAGTTTGCTGGTTTCTCAACAAGTGATATCAAAACGTTTTTGATATCGGGTTGGATCATAACACTGGTTGTCCATCGGTTTTCTCAGATAGATCATGCAATTCTTGATTATAGCTGATGCATCACCAAATATGAAATTAACTGTATCAGTTATGTAATAGCTTGGATAGATTTGTCTGTGAATTTGAGCATATAGGGTATCCTGGTATCCTTTCATTCTGCAAATAAGAAAAACTGAGCAATCGACCTTCACGTGAAGAGCAACTGCTTGATGCTTCTCTGGACCAGCCTTGTTTCGGCCATGAATCCATCATCTAGTGCAACTGCCAATACAGGTCAATGAAAACAAGCATTTTCTTTTTCTAATTACATACCAAATGTTGCAGTTTGGAAGGTTGGTACGCCATCAACATAATTTTTCTTGCCAGTGACAATGCTCTTCTGGATCGGTCGTCATACATGGTAATATTTTCCATCTTTTTAGTAACTATAACATTCTCTTCATAAACACCTTCTTTGACATAAATCACGCATCTGAAATACTATCCCTAATTTAAACCATCTCCAAGTAGGTAAACAAGAAAATAGGAATCAGTGTATATAAAATTTAAGAAGATGAACGGGTGAAATTAAAGAAGAACATACCGTCCTTTATATTTTTGAGGTAGTGCATTTATTGCTGCAGTGATAGTTTTATAATTTCCACTACCATCTTTTGCCACGGTCACGTTTGGAGTCTGCTTTAGGCCATCTGCTTTAAGAAGTCTCCGGTCTTCCTTGTTTATCCATATTGAGAATCCATAGTCATCTGCTAAAAGATTTCTTTTGAGATTAGGTACTTGAAGTTCGGAAAAGATGGATGAAACATCTGAGACAATGGCTAAGGCATTGCTGCCAAGTTCCTTAGCAGTTTTCAACACTTTCTACATTGCAGACTTCTCCTCTCCATTGGGAATCCATCAATACATGTCTGTTGCTAAGACATTACTGCACTCAACCAATTGTTAATAGTCGAAATGCAGCCTTTTTCAGGGGCTTATCAAATTTTTTAGTCTTTGCACAATCAATAATAACTTCATCAACCCCCGCGGATTTATTGAGGCCTTGAGGATTTCTTTCAAATGAGTGGCTGCATTACCCTTAACTTCATCTTTTTTCTTTTTTTGCTCTTTCTTCTTCTTCTTCTTCATTTTTTTCTAAGTAATAAAAATAGTGCAATTTAGTTTCATGATTCAGCAAGAGGCGGATTGGAGAAATTTCAGGTACTCTCACTAAAATGGTATTCGATTAAAGGCTTAGACAATGGATGATGCAAAATGTTCATATGAAACAAATTTCTAGTTATTTATCTTCTCCTCTCGGAATTCTTCAATATGTGCCTCATCTACTTTCTGAATCACAATTTTTCACAAGTACTATCATATTTAAAACTTGAAAAGTTGGTACAAAGAGTGAAAAATTAATGGTTGTCATTCAATCATTGACATATGAAGACAGTTTGCTGTAATTATTTATTATTATTTTTTCTGGAGTGATGCTATGTGTACAATTGGGAGTTTGACAGAATTTATAAGGGATACTTGGCTATTTTCATTGGTTGTTTTTTTTTGTAAAAAGGCAACCATATAGGTGCAGCCAACATAGCATATGTACACTGCGTGTGAGTTATCACTTCTTCTTCCTTTCCCCTTTTTTTTCCTATGGGTATACCATGATTTCTTGACATATAGTTTTAAGGGGATTTTTGTATCTAGGTAAGAGGATCTTCAATACTCTCTATTTTTAAATAGTATATTCTACAATTTAGAGAGTCTATAAATTTGAAGAGTAAAATTTTTGAAGTACTCCAACATATTTAACACTTAATTTTTATAAGCTTTCCTTCAAATTATTATATTATTTTCATATATTGAAAATTGAAATACTTTGAATGCATTTAATCACAGAGAGCTCTCTTAATTTAAAAAGTCTATTTGAGCATAATTTCAAAGACTCTTGAAACTAAAAACATTTTGTGTTCAAAGAGTCTCATGGATATGCTCTAATGTTTTTTTTTTTTTTGAAAATGAAATTTACCTCCCATCAAAATTTTGTTTAATATGGCAATTGAGTCTTGTAAAATATTTATATCAAAATTTTGTTTAATATGGCAATTGAGTCCTATAAAATATTTATAGTGCCCTTCTCATTAACATGTCCTGTATCCAAAGTTGACAAGACCAAAGCGTCTAGGGTATACAAATTTTTGAATTTTTGGGGGCGAGGCTTGGGTTGAAAATTTGAAGATTTAAGATCCTTGTTTGCAATTTCAGATTAGGGTTGAGTTTTTTAAGTTTCAGTTCTTTAAGTTTTAAACTTTGGTAATTCAGCCCCTTTAGGTTGTGCCTTTAAAGTTCCGGATTTAATAATTTAGTCCCTGAAGTTTGTAAATTAGTTAATTTGGGCCATTAAAGTTCTGAATTTTGTAATTAAGCCCCTAAAAGTTCATAATTGGTTTAAATTGGCCCCTAAAGTTTTGAATGTTTAATTTTTGGGTCCCTAAAGTTTCAAATAATTAATTTTTGACCCCTAAATTTTGGATAATTAATTTTTGATCCCTAAAATTCTGAATTATTAACATTTAGGCTGCTAAAATTTCAAAATAAATCAATGCAAATTCAGTGATTTTCTTTTTCAAATTTTGGTACGAATGACTCTTTTGAGAGGTATAATATTTAAAAGTTAATTAATTAAAGCAACATGTTACCAAGATAACATCTCTTATAGAAATTAATTAACTTAGAATATTAAAAGGTGTTTGTGTGTGTGTTATTCATGCGAATATTTGATCGGCCCAAAGGAATGTCAATATTTGGCCGAATTGCACACACACCTGTGGTGATATACATGTGGCGATTATTTTGTTTAACGTGTGATCAATAAATCGGTCAAAAGAAATATTTATTGATTGACATGTTTCTTTATTGTCAATGTTTGATCACTACAACAAGAGTACCACTTGCACAAGTCAATATTTTGTACAAAGACTAAATATTGGTGTTGTGCTAGGTATCTTGTGATGGGCCATACCATTATTTGAAATTATTATTTTCATATTAAGGATTGTGAGCTATTCCGAATAAATTGTTCTCTAATTTAGCTTCAGGTTCTGTTGCTAATATTTCTTCTAGCATTATTTCAATTACAATACTTAATAGCACCAACTTTAAGGCATGGCAAAAGAACGTAATGATTGTTCTCGGAGTCATTGATCTGAACCTAGCTTTACAAGTCGATCAACCTGCTGCACTTAATGATAAGAATACATCTTATGACAAGAGGGAGATGGAAAAGTGGGAATGATCGAACCGCATTAGTTTGATGGTCATAAAGCGTGCTATTCTAGAAGTATGTCAGGGCACTATGTCTGATAAGGTGACTACGAATAAGGGTTTCCTTGAGGACCTTGAGAAGAACTTTGCCAAGAAGGAAAACGCTGAAACTAGTACACTTTTGGAAAACATTATCTCAATGAGGTACAAAGGGAAATGAAACATACGAGAGTACATTATGAAAATGTCTCACATTGCTTCAAAACTAAAGGCAATCATGTTGGATTTATCTGAAGGCTTGTTAGTGCACTTGGTTCTGATATCTCTTCCGGTACACTTCAGTCAATTTAAGGTGAGCTACAATTTTCAAAAGGAATCATGGTCCCTTAATGAGCTCTTCTCACACTGTGTCCAAGAAGAGGAAAGATTGAAGCGTGACAAGACAGAAAATTCTCATTTAGCCACCGCCTTTAAGGACAAAAGGAACAAGAAAAGGAATACTGATAAGGAAGCTACGGGTACAACATAATGAACATACTGACGGTGGCGGTTTCTTCTATAGTGCTGTAGGTCATCAGAAAAAGAATTGTACCAACTATCACGCATGGCGTGTCAAGAAAGATATTCTTCTTTATTTGATTTGTTCTGAGGTTAATTTAACTTAGGTATCTAGACACTCATGGTGGATAGATTCAGGTGCAACAACTCACATCAAAGTGTCTATGTAGGTTTCCTGAGTTGTCAAAAACCAAGTGATGGCGAAAGATACATCTATGTTTGCGACGGTAAAACGCTAGAAGTAGAAGCAATAGGAAAATTTAGATTATTGTTAAAAATTGGATTTTATTTGGATCTTAATGAGACATTTATTGTACCGTCTTTTCGACGAAATTTGATTTCTATTTCTGCTTTGGACAAATCTGGTTATTCTTGTTCATTCGAGAATGGAAATTTTNATTTTATTTGGATCTTAATGAGACATTTATTGTACCGTCTTTTCGACGAAATTTGATTTCTATTTCTGCTTTGGACAAATCTGGTTATTCTTATTCATTCGAGAATGGAAATTTTAGTTTGTTTCATGATTCAAAATTGGTTGGTTCCGATTATTTATCAGGTTACGATAATCTTTATTTAATTGATACGATTGCTTTATTTAATGAATCCTTGCATGTAAGTACTCGAGGTATACAACCTTTTAATTGACCGCTCTTAATACGCACAAAAGATTAGGTCACATCATCTCCAATATGAGAATTGAGAGACTTATGTCTAATGGAATTTTTGATCCCCTTGACTTTACAGATTATGATATATGTGTTAACGGTATAAAGGGAAAACAAACCAATAAAATGAGATTTCAAGCCAATTGGACTTTAGACGTCTTAAAACTTATACATACAGACATTTGTGTATCATTCCCTAAGGCTTCTTGGAATGGTCAACAATATTTTATAACATTCATAGACTACTTTTCTAGCTATGGTTATATATATCTCATTCATGAAAAATCACAGTCGATAGATGTATTTAAAAAATTATAAAGCTAAAGTTGAGAACCAACTCAACAAAAGGATTAAAAGTTTCAGATCTGACCGTTGTGGTGAATACTATGGTAGATATCACGGTTCAAGTTAACAAAGTCCAAGCCCATTTGCTAAATTCTTAAAGGAATGCTGTATTGTCCCACAATACACTATGCCGGGTTCGCCCACTATGAATGGTGTTGCTGAAAGAAGAAATAGAACTCTTAAGGACATGGTGAGGAGTATGATTATTCATTTTACTTTGCCATAGGTGAAGCATTAAAGATTGCAGCGTATATACTTAATAGAGTTCCAACTAAGCCCACTGATAAAACTCCTTATGAGCTTTAGACGGACAAGATGCCTAGTTTGAAGCACGTACACATTTGGGGATGTCCAGCTGAGGTAGGGCCTTATAGGCCAAATGAAAAGAAATTAGACGCAAGGACTAGCAATTGATATTTTATTGGATATTCTAAAAGGTCCAGGGGTTACAAGTTTTATAATCTCACAACTAAGACAATTTTCGAGACGGGAAATGCACGGTTCTTTGAGGATGTTGAGTTTGCGGGGGGAGAAAATGTTACAGACTTTGTTTTTGAGGATGAATACATTGAAATTCCTCCAATTGCCATTGACAATGATCAGGATCAAATTTGTATCCCTGACATTATTTAAGAAGAAACTCCGAATCAAGACAATGTCGTTGTATCTCCCTCTGAAGGTCAACAACTTGTTTCAAAAGAACAAACTCTACAGCCTTAAGAACCAATGCCATTAAAAAGTTCCACTAGAGAGAGAAGAAGTACGGTTTCAGATGATTACTTCATATTTCTCCATGAACATGAAGTTGACATTGGAGTGGTGGAAGATGATCCGATCAACTTCCGTCAAGCTACGGAAAGTTCTAACTCTCAAAAGTAGCTAGATGCCATGAATGAAGAGATAAAGTCTATGAAGGACAACGACGTGTGAGACTTTTTTCCATTGCCTGAAGGTGCGAAACCCATTGATTGCAAATAGATATTTATGACTAAGAAGGATTCAAAGGGTGACGTGGAGAGGTATAAGGCTTGTCTTGCTGCATAAGGCTTTACACAGAAAGAAGGCATCAATTATAAAAAGACTTTCTCTCCGATTTCTTTGAAAGACTCTTTCAAGATTTTAATGGCATTGGTAGCACATTTCGACCTTGAGTTACATCATATGGATGTTAAGACAGTGTTTCTCAATGGTGACATTGATGAAATAATCTATATGGTACAACCAGAAAACTTTGTGTCGAATGATACAAAGCAAATGGTTTGTAAACTAAAGAAATTCATCTACAGACTCAAACATGCCTCATCAATGGTATTACAAATCTCATCAAGTGATCATCTTGTATGGTTTTGAGATGAATTTGGTCGATAATTGTATATACCACAAGTTAAGTAGGAGTAAGTACATTTTTCAAGTTTTATATGTCGATGACATATTGCTTGCCAGCAACTATATAGGCTTATTGCATGAAACCAAGAGATTTCTAGCAATGAATTTTGAGATGAAAGATTTTGGTGATGCCTCTTTTGTATTAGGAATTCAGATAGATCGAGATCGATCTCAGGTTATTATTGGATTATCACAAAAGACCTATATCGAAAAGATACTTAAAAGATATGGCATGCAAGATTGTAAACCAGGACACCCCTATGGCTAAAGGAGACAAGTTCAGTTTAAGTCAATGCCCCAAAAATGGCTTGGAAATTAAAGAAATACAGAAGATTCCTTATTCTTCAGTTATAAGGTTATAAGGAGTCTGATGTATGCTCAGGTTTCTACTCCTTCGGATATAGCGTTCATTGTTGGGATGCTATGGAGATATTTAAGTGACTCGGGAATGGATCATTGGAAAGCAGTCAAACAAGTCATGCGGTATTTATAGAGAACAAAAGACTACATGCTCACATATAGGAGATCGAATCATTTGGAGATCATCGGTTACTCTGATTCCGATTTCGCGGGATGCCAAGATAGTAGGAGATCCACTTCGGGCTATATCTACCTGCTTTCTAGAGGTGCTATTTCCTGGAAGAGTGCTAAGCAGACACTAATAGCTACTTCCACCATGGCAGCATAGTTTATAGCATGTTATGAGGCATCAAATTATGGAATATGACAGCGAAATTTTGTCACTGGAATGCACATTGTAGACAGTATAGAAAGACTGCTCAAATTATTTTGTGACAATAAATCAGCAGTGCTGTATTCTAATAATAACAGGAGCTCGACAAAGTCAAAACATATAAAGATCAAGTTTCTGGTTGTTAAAGAAAGAGATCAGAGTGGACAAATGTCAATAGAGCATATTGTGACAAACTTCATGATAACGGATCCGCTTACTAAGGGATTGATACCCAAGATCTTTCATGAGCACACTACTCATATGGATGTAATATCTCTTGAAAATATCTAGTTTCAGTGGGAGTTTGTATTTTTGTGTTTTTCATATTAGACACATGTACTGTCATTTTGTATATGATTTATGGTTAAATTAATTTTCAATTATAAAGTTTTAGTTTATTATCTCTGAACTTATTTGAAAATGATCTCACTAAGGTATTCAGGTGGACCAGTTAGAAATAGATATGTTAAAATCACATCACATATAATTTTCATGCTGCACATCCATGCTTGATCTGACTATATGTATATATATTTTCATGCTACACATAACACACACACATATATATTATCAAAAATATGACAGTACATGTATTTCACATATGCATAACAAAACTTAAGACTGTTGATGGAAAACCTGGCTACGGTAACACGGGTCAAAGTTTTAGCACAATTAGTTCCATAAGTCTTAGTTCACTCACATAGTTTACTCGTCAATGTACTGCTTTTTAGCTCATTAAGAGCTTATTTGGAATTGTTTTTCCCAAAATTATTTTCAACCACATATTCTATAAAACTCATAATTTTTCTTTACTTTTTAACCGAACTTTTTCCAAAAAACTTATTTTTCTCCTGGAAAAATCTCTCGTGAACAAGCTCTAAACCAAGCCATATAAAAACTTTTTTTTACCCTGAAACAAAAAAAAATAGACAATATTATTAAGCAATGTCGTCCTAACTCGGGACGAAAGGGATACAATCGATCACTGAAGTCACAAAGATCGGGGAAGTAACAGCGAAGTTAGAAGCAAGATTAACTTATAGGTCATATTATTTCCATTCTTGGGTGCAAAACAAAAAGAAGCAAATCCCACGTTGCTAGAAAGGGCTACAATATCATTTAGCCATGTTCATCTAACATTATTATTAACTTAAAACTTAATCTACGACCCAATCAAATTTTAATTTCAACTAGACATTCAAAATTATTACTCAATATTATTCACACATTTCTCGATCCCCACCACTATTCCTCCTACAATATTTCTAAGAAATTAATAATAATCAATCTCGAACATAAGCTTAAAATCAATGCAATAATACCCGGGGATTGCAAGTACTGCACAACCCGTAATGCTGCTGTTCCACTCCATCCTGCATTCATAATAAAATTGCCAAGGGATTTCACAAGAGCCTCAAACTTACAAGAAAAGTCACTGGAAATGAAAAAGTTGGTGTTCTTTTCTCGGACCCTATGTTTAAATATGTGGTTATGTACAATTATATTCTGAAACCACAAGCTTGATGTGTTGACAGTATATTAACCCTGACTGACTTAACTCTGGACTTTACAAGTTATCGGGTCCTCGATCCTTGGATTGTTTCTGACTTTAATTTGGACTCTACTCGTTATGGGGACCTCAGTCCTTGGATTGTTTTGCGGATAAGTGGAAATTATTTATAGACTTATTTCGAGAAAGTTTAGAACCTGGCGGGTATGTATACCCTTTTTCATTCAAATATCCATTTTTGGTATCATTTGCCCCGTTTAGTTCTTTGTACCATATTTTGTATACTAAATTCCTCACATGCTCCAAAGTTAGGTTCCTCGTTTTGCTTCTCTTGGTTATTTTAACACCAAAATTACATTTTTTTTTTGTTTTGTTCACTTTCAAATTGGTCAAATACAACGTAGAGTGAATAAAAGAATGATGATTAATTTAATTTGAAGTTAGACAATTTCTATTTTTAAATTCAACCATTTTCTAAAATATATACAGCTCATATTGTTTGCTTTTTCTCATACGTACTCGTATTGAATTCAAACTCAACCTTAATTTTTGAGTAATTCTATATAGCTTAACTGGTGCTAATCACCGATTTATATCTTATTTAAGTAATTGCTCATCCAAAATGTGACTTATATCTCTTAATTTAAGATTCTCAATCACTTAATGCTTCTTTAATTACACATAGACAGGTGCTTAGCACTAGTTGAACTAATTTTTTTTGGTAAGTTTTTGCTTAATGGGTCTCAAACAGGGTCATAATTACCTTTTATTTCCTATAACATTACTGTGTAAATGTGTTGTTAGTGAGAGTGTGCATGTAATTACCCTTTTCAAAACTAGAAAGGATGTTTATGAAATTTACCCTTCCATAATTTATTTATTTATTTATTTTGAAAAATCCAGCACCAAGAATATCATATAGATAAATTACCGCGAACCACGGTTGAAACAATGTGGGTGTTATAAACAACGACGAAAATATCGGATAATTTCGATATTAATTTGTTGTGAAAACAATCACAATTTCAAGTAATTGATCACAAACTCTAGAACAAAATAATTGGCAGAGGAATTGATATTTCACTAAAATATAGAGAAAAAATTATAATGATTTTGTGTTTTTGATTTGTTTAATTTAACATAAAATACAATGAAGAGCTAAATATATACAGATGATGTTTCAAATCATAAAAGTAGGTTAAAGATAGAAAGGAATGCTCAAAATGCATCAAAATGCGAAAACAGGTCTGAACCGGATGAATATCACGCTCGAGCGCTAGGCGCCACCGCTCGAGCTTCGGGCTGGCACCAACTTCACTATTTTGGGGGCTCGAGTTCTCGTCGAGTGCCACGAGCATAGTGCGCTGAAAAGTTCTCCTTAGTCCATATCTTGATTTCTTCAAGTTGAACACAAATTCCAACTCCTAATTGGGTTTTTAAATAGAACTTCAACTAGAATTTATCAAATAGACTTCGAATAGAATTTCAAAAGCATTTCAACAAATAGAATTCCTCTTAATGTCGACCTTAATTAAAATTCTCAATCATATTCAAAACAAGATTCTGGTTACACCCTACTTCTAACCGTGAGCAACTTGATTACTCTCTTGGAAATAAATTTGCATGATCAACAATTTACAGACACCAATATAGAGTTAATTTGCAGCAGAATTGGTGCATTAATTAGTAGCACAAGAAAAATTAGATTTAATGCTTTGCACAACCTTTAGAGAGCCACTTTCTGTAAGAATTGAACTCTATTAAATACAATATTTGAACTTTTTTATTTCCCTAAACAAATAAATAAACACTAAAGTCATTTATTACATTAAATGAAATACTAAAGATATTTGGAATAATATTTTTCAAGAAAAAAAAATTTGAAAATCGTAAAATTATTATAATACTAAAAGCAATATGCAGGAAAACCTCATGAAAACATATGCGTGTTGTGTAATATAAAAATTAGAATAATGGAATCAAGAATAATTGCCTATGCTAAGCCGTAAAGTTTAATTATGAACGAATAAGCAAGTTTTAAAGTTAAAAAATAATATATTGGTCTAAGTTTTTTTGTTTTTTGTTTTTTTTTTTGAAGAATTAATTAGTCTAAATTTACCATAATATTTAAGAGTTTCCTAGAAAAGAATAAATAATTTTTTTTTAATTTCAAAGTAAGAAAAAAAATCATATCTAATTATATTTTGAACAAAAATCTGCTTAAAAGTAACGTTTATTTTTATTTTGATTTATGTTTTCTAGGCTTATTTTGGTTCTTAAAAACTCAGTCTCTTATTGAAAACTAAAATTCCGGCGCCGTTTTTCCTTCTTTTCCATTCTCGAACCTTAGACCTAATATAACTCAATTTTCACTAATTGCACATTACTCCTTGAATTTACAACATATTAATTTAGGTCCATTTTGTTCATAGACTTGTTAATTATATCAAATACCTAACACAGTCTCTTATTGAAAACTAAAATGCTAACGCGAAAATTAACAAAATGGATAACTCAATGATGAGGGGAATACTACCAAACCGCCATAAATCTACAAATAATTAAATTTTCCAAATACATCCGGGCAAGCTTGCTTCGACGTATGATTAAATCTGGGCGTGGACAATTAGGCTCCTCTCATTTCATTTTCCAGGGGCTTTTCTGGTAGTTTAAAGCTGTTATGAAATCGATTGGCAATTTTATTATGGGTGCTTGGATGGAGTTGTGGCACTTGAAGATTTTCTGCGTCTTTTTCAACGAAAATGACACATTCCAAGCCACAAGGCCATGACTTTATCAAAGTCCCCAACAAGATTAAAAAGCCGAAAAGGTCTTACTGGTATAATTTTAACAATTGAATAGAAAATTTGAATAAAATAAATTTATCGCTTGTATGTTAATTAGTTATGTGGTTCTAAAAAATTGCTTTGCACCCTTTTTAGTATGGATGAGCACAGTTAGATGTGGATAGTATTTTAATTATTTTTAACACATTCCATTTTAAAAGTTTGGAATTCGTTTTTATTTTATTTCAAATCACTGTTTTTAGTCACATAAAAGTGAAAAATTTCAAACAAAAGAAAAAAAAATGGCAAAAAAATTCATTATGAATTAAAACCTTTTAAACATAAACATTACAATACAAGCTTAAGCCAATAAATCATTACAACATTTGACAATAAAATTTAAGCTTGTGATTCATTCTTTATATAAGAAAATTCTTATCACAAATAAATCATAATTTTCCTAAAGAGTCAATAATACATTTTGGGAAACCATTTTTTTTTTTTGTATAAAATTGGAGAACGGTTCAATTTGATTTCAAGCGATTTTTAACTATTGAACCATTTCAAAACAGGTTTGTTCGGTTTATATTTTAATAGTCAAACGGTTTGATTTTTGGAAGCTATCGAATCCTAAACCACGTGAAACAAACAAAAGCTTTCAAAATCGCAATTTCGATTTGATTCAACAAGTTTGCATTTTTTTTTTTTTTGTTCACCCCTATTTTCTTGTATATTATGTCAAAAAGAATTCAATACTTATGTACAACTTTTATTAAATTCTATTACAAGTTAAACTTTAATTATTTTGAAAAGTTTACAGCTTATTCAAGAACGTAGATTATATATTATTGAACAATAATTTTTTTCTTAAATAATATCAATCATACTGTCTTATTATAAATAATCAAGAACACTTTTTTTAATCATTCTATTTCATCATTTATGATAAATTTTTATGTTATTTGGATATATGAATACAAATGTTTTTTGGAATCCCAACTTTCAGATATGGCAACTGGATAATTTGTAAGATTTTATTTTATTTTATTTTATTTTTTGGGAAACATCAGATGTGGTGGATAATGATATGACGTGGAGAGGAAAAACCCAAAGGTCAAATTTCCTTTTTAGGGCTTTCCCAGCATAATCACTTGTGGTTAGGAACAAAACTTATCAACTAAGCAGCAATTAATTTTTGGCACAAACAAGAAGTTGGAGGGAATATCCAATATGTTCCCCAACTAATTACTTTTGAATACGAAGGTCAAATTTATGCGCTTTAATTTTAGAAGTTATTTCCTTATAAACTCTTCTTGATAACAAGGAACTTGATCCTATCTATATCTATAACAAAAATCGTTCTAAATCTATCAATGTAAGTTTTAATTATTTCGTAGTTGTTTGTTAAAATATGAAGTTTAAGATCTTGGGATTTATTCTCATATGAAATTGAACAATATTTTGTTAGATTTGACCCAGTTAATTTATTAATACATGAGAACTAATTATTAATGAGAAAGATTATTATTTTAAATAAATATTGAACATTGTAAAATTTTACGAGGATTAGTTAGTTCGGAGTCAATATCATCATCTATGAAAGTTCAGGTACTTGGATTATAAATAAAGAATCCATAATTAAAGAAATTGAGTTACATTGAAAGGGAAAGGAATTAGAAAGACTAAAGTAAAATAAGAACTCAAACTTAACTCGTGTTCGAGAATTATGTATAAATGGTATAAATTATAAACGGATAGAAATAAATAGTGAAAAGTGAATTGACTTATGGGTCATATTAATGCCTATTCGAATAGATTTTGAAATGGTGAATTTTTTTGGGAATATATGTTATGTTTTGTGATTCAAATTTCATGTGATTTGAAAGTTTGAATCATGGAGAAAGTTTAGATAATTTTGGTTTAGAGGTTTAGTTAGATAAGGGACCAAAATTCATTATGGATTGAAAGTTTGATTGAGATAAAAACTTTAGGATGGAAGAAGAAGTGTTTTGAAATGACAAGGATGGAGGCAAACAGGGTTGCCCCGAGCGTGTAGCGGTGATAGTTCTTTTTGGGACCAGCAAGGTCGTCGCTAAGGGCGTCGAGGTTTTGATGCAAGTTTTTATGTTCACTTCATCTATAATTTCAAGATTTGGCTCCTATAAATATTTCATAAGGTGTATGCTCTTTAGTGACTCCAGAGAGACTCAAAATAACAATCTGGATCATTGTTGAATACATTATAAACTTGAGAAAATTGTTTAGATTTAGATTGAGAGAATTAAATTTTATAAAGACAATTTTAGTTTCTTGGTATAATAAATTCTCCTCATCTTCCACGTAAATCTTGTTTTCTTTATGATCCATTATTTTCATATTGCTTTATTTTTTTGTCTTTAATTATTTGACCGGATTCTCAACAAATTGGTATTAAAATGATTTTGCTATCTTGGTTGGTTCATAACAAGTGGTATCAGAGCCAAATTTTTTTACAATTCTTGGGAGGTCTAAATTGGTTATTGAAGCGAGGTTTGAATAAGGTTGATTGTTTCAGAGATGACAACTATGAAATTTGAGATTCGGCTTTTGGATCTCAACAGTATATTTTCTTTGGTAGTTCAAGATGTGAGTGGTTCTTGCTCAATTGGATCTTGATGATGCTTTGTTGGGGATATATATAATGCCCACAAAAATTATTGCTGTGGGAAGTAACGAAAGGATCGAAAAACCCTATCACAGATACATCTTTATCTTTCAAATCAAATTTTTTAGGACGTAATAAAGGAGAAAAGTGCCCCGGGTTGTGATTAAAATTGGAGCAACTTTGTATGATAAAGAACTTGACAAGTGAGTTATACTTGAAATAACGCTTGTATTTTCATCGATTGATGAAAGGTAGATCTTTGGAAGATCATCTATCGGTGTTCAAGGAAATCGTGGCTAATTTAGAGACCATGGAGGTCAAATATGATGAAGTGTATTTAGGGCTGATATTGTCATGTTCGTTGCCGCCTTTATATGTGACTTTTAGAGATGTTGTTCTCTACAGTCGGGATACTCTCACTATTGACGAGGTATATAATGCACTTCATTCTAAAGAGAAGATGAAGGATTTGATCGTTGGTTCTAAGGTCCAGACAAAGAGTCTTGTTATTCGTGAGAGGAAGATGGTGGTCATGGAAAGAGCAAAATCAAGAATGACAACAATGATAAAGTCTATTGATATTGCAACAACAAGGGGCACGTGAAGAGGGATTGCTATGAGTGGCACAAAAAGGTTTGCTACTACAGATCAAAAGGAACAATTAGAAAATTTTGCTAATGTCAATCTTACAGAAGAAGATAGTGATGGAGATCTTTTGGCGATTACTTAAGGTGACTCTAAACTTGACGAGAATTTGATTCTTGATTCGGCTTGCACTTTTCTTATGTGTTCAAATTGTGATTGTTTTTCTTCATATGAATTAGTTACAAGGGGTTCCGTGATGATAGAAAATAATGAGCCTTGTAAAATAGTTGATATTGGTAATGTCGAAATCAAGATGTTTGATAGGAAAATACTTGGTCAGGTTCGACATGTTCCAAGTATAAATAGGAATGCAATCTCTTTGAGTATACTCCTGATACAAAGTGTACATGTATACCGGAGGAAGTTGAGTTTTGAAAGTTAGCAAAGGTGCTCGAATTGTGTTCAGGGGATAGAGGAAATCCCGATTATATATGTTAGAAGGTTCGGTGGTCACTGTGGATACGGTGCAATTTATGGTTCAATAAGCAATAACTTGAATAGAGTAGGTAGTGATCGGGTTGTTCGTGGTGATTCGAACAATGATATTGGGAAATTTTCTAGTAGATCAGGTAGAGCTTGTTGTGATCTTGTTGATCATGTTACTCATGGGGATTCAAGCAGGTTTGGCAACTTATGTAGAGTTGGTGTTGCTTGTGGTGTGTCGGCAGGTTTGATGACTCGACTGGAGTTGGTAATGAACATGATGATTAAAGCAAGGATGACGAGTAAAGTAGTTTTGCAGGTAAGCATGGCTTAAATTTAGTTCACATTTACTGAGTATGTTCGGCAAGGGGATGGGGTATCTGGAGGGGCATGGTAGAAGGGTTGAAGAATGAAGACTTAGTTCCTTGGTATGAAATTTGTGTTAATGTCAAGTTTGTTATGTTTTTTGACTCAAATTTCATGTAATTTTGAAGTATGATTCATGGAGGAAGTCTAGATAATTTTGGTTTAAAAGTCTGGTTTAATAAGGAATCAAATTTCATCATAAATTGGGAGTTTGATTGAGATAAGGACTTTAGGATTGATGAAGAAGTGTTTTGAAACGACAAGGACGGAGGCAAATAGGCAGTTCTATTTTGGGACCAACAAGGCTGACAGCTCTGCGCTAGCCCCAGGGCACCGAGGCATCGAGGGCAGGGTTGCGGCGTAAACTGTGCGGGAGAAACTTCACTCCTATTTGGCTTTCGTCTCAATTTTTTGTATTCTACTTCATTCATGATTCTAAGATTGGACTTCTATAAATACTCCACATGTAAGCTCTTTAGTGACTCAAGAGAGACTTAAGATGTATTTTAGGAAAGTAATAGGCAGTTCTATTTGTGTTTTTTGTTTTGAATTTATTTTGGATTTTGTGTTCTAAATGTCCATTTTGAGATTGTTGAAAATTTGTTCTTTTTGACATTTTGAAAAATTATTTTTGAAAACACCCAAAACGTGTTTTGAAAATTTTGGTTTGATTATAACTAAAAACACTCAAAACTGGGTTTTTTTTTTGTAAATTTTTAACTTATTTTCAAAAATGTGTTTTCGAAAATAGAACGTATTTTCACTGTTTTGGAAAATCAAAAATAGAAAACAGCTTGAAAATGGTAAAGAGAACGTGACATATTTTTAAAAAAAATAGGTGGTTAAAAAAGAATGAAAAGTTTTGGATTTACGTGTAATATTATTTATTAGAGAATGTGTGATTGATAAGAAAAGATAGAAAAATAAATTACAATTATAACGGGACTGCAGATCAAATCACAGAGGCTAAGAAACAATATAAAAATCTTTAAAAAAAATAGTCATCTTTCCTTCTATGCAATCACAGCCAAGTTTGAGACTGGGGCAAGGTATTATATAAACATTTAAACTCGGCAAGTCAACACCTTTTATCAATGAATAAATTCAAATATTAATCAATATTTTGACGACTCTTCTTAATAATGTTATCTTTTTAAATGGACATCTAAAACTTAATAAAATATCGGCACTCATTAAATCGAGATGAGCAATTCATTCCGACTAAAATTCAAATGACTAAAATTCAAATGAGTATACCGATTTCAAAATTGATATTCTCAAACAAGCCACCATCATATGGAGGCAGGTTAAAGATCGAAATACTAACCAACATACAAATGATTATACTGCTGCTCTTAATAGAGTTGATCTTTTCAGATAGTACCATATGTCTTGATAAGAAATCAGAGTACATTAAAATCAAACGAAAAATTTGATTTGAGTACACATATTGGCGTTGCTCAAACGAGGCATGTTAGGGTAGATTCAACATCAATAAACATGTAATAATGTACAACTAAAGGTTTATGCTACTTCTCTAACAAAATTGATAATTTAAGATGAAATTCCAAATGCCACATGAAAATGTCTTATGTCGAGAAAATGCATTAATCCGAAAAATGTATATATCACTTAACAATAAATGAGCATAAAATTATTTTAATTTATTTAATACTCAAATTAATTGAATAATGTGTCATAAAATCAATTTCAAACGGGGCCTAAGTTAGCAAATGAGATTTCTTATTAATAAAAAACTCCAGCTCTAGTTTTAATTTATAAAAAAAAAATAGACAAAAAAAAGGAGATTTTCTTAAAAGAGGCCAGAAGATCGGTCTGCATCAATCGCGCTAGCAATTTTCGTGTAAAAAATTAACGGTTCTCCTGCTTCTCTTACTACAAGAAAAAATGATTTGGCAAGACTCAAAAACTGATGTCCTAAAAATATTATTTTCAATGAAAATATAACCGTGTTAAATAAGATTCTTTTTTGTGCTGTGTGCTTAGTCCTTGTTTTTTGAAACTGATTCTTCTCCAAAATTATATTTAACCACACATCATACAAGATTCATAATTTTTGCCTACTTTTTAATCACACATTCTGAAAAAAAAAAAAAAAATCATTTTTCACAAATAGCTCTTAGTACCATTGACCGGTCAGGAAGTATGAAAATTTTGAAATTCAGCGTTGACAAATCTATTATATTTATTTGGAATTGTTTATAGAAATGATCTACTTTTAAAATAATAATGTTATTTATATTTATGATGATGAAAATTTATGTGAAATAATGAGATTGGGTAGTTTAATTAATGAAAGAGAAAGAAATATGAGGGATAATGAGTTGTCACATCACTAGTATAACATTTAAGCCCCATCCATATTAACGCCTTCCTACCTTTCTTTATCCTGTTGCTTTTTCGAAAGGGGACCAACCTTTGCCTCCCCAGTCAATGACGACTTGAAAGAAAAAGAGTGTTTACTCATGTCCAATGATAAATGATTCAATTGAGTTCTCGACTTTCTTTTGTTTGTGTCCCTTTTGAAGTATGATCATTAAGCGTAGTAAAATATTGAAACCTTGCTTTTTTCTACCAAACCTCTAAAGACATTTTTTTTTTGTTTTCAGCACTTCTGATTCAATTTCTCATCGTCCAAATGATGCCTTTTGAATTTCAACAATCTCCTTTTGTTTTATGAAAATGTGGAGCCTCAGTAGCCAAAATTCATTAATCAAAATAAAATAAAAAATAGAAAAGAGAGCATTGGATTATCATTAATAAGCAATTTACAGATGATTCCATCACATTTAATTAAGCAAACATCATATTTTTTTAGGTCAACATTTTTGCTATATTTCTAATGTAAAATAATCCCTGGTCGTCGTTTTAATAATTAAAAATCTCTATGGATTAATATTTATATGTCGCTTTATACTATTGGATGTAACCATCCAGCAAAATGCAACTTGCATGAGTTCATGAGGTCCACTCTAAGCTAATAACAGCTAATCTTTGATGTACGTTTCTTGACTTGATTAAGAGCAGACCCACTAATAATATGGTTAACAACTTTAAGAATATTATTTATTTTGTACTGAATTTTGATCGCTGCATAATGATAAGTGGTGAAATCCTTGCGTAAAAAAAAAAAAAAAAAAAAAAAAATCAATGAGGCTCTAAACTAGATTGAAATGCTTTGATCTTCATTTTCTTGTTTTGATTGAGTTCTCATAACTCAAGAAACAAAAAATTCAGATACACTAGTCTATCATTTTCAATATTTTTAAAACTTGGAATTCTCGATAATAAAATTTAATTAATTAAAGCCTTTTTAGTTTTTGCACAATGAAGTGTGGTGTGAGGAATAAGGTCATGTAATTTGATAATTCACAATAAAGTGGGTGGTTGTGAGGAATTTCTATTAAAAAGTATTATTTAGTTATCCACAATGAAGTGATTAGAAGAATAGTGTATCGAACTCAAAGAAGTTGACATCCAAGCTATTTCCCAAAATGTTCAACATGCATGGCCAAGACACCTCCCTATAAAAGCCTAAGCAATTTCCCTCATTTTACTCACAACAAATACTACTTTGAATACATTTTCCAGTTAAATTAATTTATATTTTGGCAAATGGCAACTCAAAAATGGACAATGTTTTGCCTACTAGTTATATTAAGTTTGAGTAGTGTGTCCTGGTCTGCCAAAAACACTTATGATGAGGAAATAGGAAATCAATGTGGGTTCACAAGATATCCAAGCTTGTGTATAGAAACCCTCACAGAATCAGGCAGGGGAAATCAAGCTGAATTCATGTCTGTCCTTGTTAACAAGACAATTTCTGAATCCAAGCTGCCTGTTTCTAACTTTGAGCAACTCAGTGTCCATTTTGTCTCACAAGAAGCCCAACTTGCCCGAATGGCTATGGGTATGTATAGCTATTATTTTAACTTATTTTTCTTCCTCCGTACTATAATTTCATTTTATTTCAACGAAACATGAATAGTACCGTCCTTGTGGGGTTCTCGATTTTTGAGCTAATATAACTTCTTTATTATCTTTTCCTTTTTTGATGAATGTATGTAGACTATTGTCATGAGCTGATGGATATGTCGCTCAAACGACTCAACCAAGCATTTGACGCAATCAAGGAATCGCCAAGAAAACATAAACATGACATCCAGACATGGTTGAGTGCT